>CAWUFW010008409.1:600000-891528 GCA_963921515.1 Calotriton arnoldi
TTGGAACAAGAAATAAAAGATAATCAGTCAATTACAGATGCTAAAGCGTTGTTAGCGAAAGTCGAAAAAGATATAGCGGACTTTAAAGACTTTTCCATCAACCAAAAAGCAACCAAATTTGAAAAAGACAAGAAAAACTTTTCCGTAGAAACAACTTATCCTTATTTACAAACAGATTTTTATTCACGTCCAGATTCACGACGGTATCACTCTGATTTCCAAGGACGATCAAGGAATAAGTTTATTTCATTTTCGGACACATCTTCATCTTTGGGCAGTGAGACTGATAATTCAGAAGGAAATCAGCAACAAAATCGACGCAAAAACAATCAGCAACAGCAGCCTTTTTTAGGCAGAGGCCAACAGCCATCCCCCCCCCGGAACAAATATCAAAACCAGTCATGGGAAATGTCAACCAGGCGTCAACACTACAAAACATAATGCCATCGCCCATTTTCAATTTATCAGATCGGGATCTTTCGGATGCAGAACAATCTATTTTGGAAAAAGGTTTATCATTTGTCCCGACTAGAACAACAGATCTAGTAAAAATGAAAATGGAGATTATCGAATTTTGTAGAAAAATTAGGATCAAGTCCTTTTTTCTTGCAAATGAATATGTACCAAATACAGAGGTAACCGGATTCCAGGAAAAATCAACTTTCTGTCCACCGGCAAACAAAGTACCTAAAGAAATAATAACTTTTGAAAGAACAGTTCTGTCAGCAATTTCACAAATAGAAAATAAGAAAGACTTTGTAAAATATAACATCACTAAAGCAGAAAAAGAAGTGATAACCATACTGAAATCGGACAATACAATAACCATAAAACCCGCGGACAAGGGGGGCTCAATAGTAATCATGAGCACTGGTAATTACCAGACAGAAGTTTTGAGACAACTTCAAGATACTCAATGTTACCGGAAGATCACTATGGATCCTACAGCGGATATTCAGGGTGAACTTATGGCTATATTACAGAATGCCTTCCATCTGGGGATCATTGGCAAGAAGGAATTTACTTTCCTAAATAAAAAACATCCTAGGGTCCCGTTACTATATATACTCCCAAAAATCCATAAAAATGATACACAACCCCCAGGTCGCCCGATAGTGTCGGGATGCGGTTCACTATTGGAACCAATTTCAAAATATGTGGATTTTTTCTTAAAACCCTTTCTGGCCGACGTTCCATCTCATTTGCAGGATACGACTGATTTTCTAAACAGAATTCAAACTATTCAGTTCTCACCTGAAAATCAACTACTGGTCACTATGGATGTGGTGTCTCTTTACACCCAAATACCGCATGATGAAGGATTGAATGCTATTGAAATCTTTCTGGAGAAAAGAGAAAGACCAATAAGAGTTCCGAGTGATTTTATAATGGACCTTGCAAAGTTTGCTCTCAAAAAGAACTATTTTAAGTTTGAACATGATTACTATTTTCAGATAAAAGGGACGGCCATGGGCTGTCCCTTTGCGCCGGAATTGGCGATATTGTTCATGGCACAATATGAGGAGCGGTTCATTTACAGAAATAACCCCTTTTGGACTAAGATCACAATGTATGTTCGATACATTGATGATGTATTTCTTATTTGGAATGGAACTTTGACAGAATTAACAGTGTTTCACAATTGGCTGAACCAACGGGCAACGGATATTCAATTTAGTTTGAATTCCAGCCCTAATACTATAACATTTCTTGATGTAGAAGTCTATAGTTCTCATGGCACTTTGAGCACTTCGTTACACACAAAATTGACTGACCGAAATAAAGCTTTACATTACTCGAGCCATTATCCACGCAGTTTGCGTGATAACCTCCCAGTAGGACAATTTCTTAGAATAAAACGGAATTGTTCAACCAAAGATGAATACATGTTCCATGCAGGTAACCTTTTAGAAAAATTAAAAGCGAGAGGTTACCCCAAAAAATTGTTGAAACAAGCACTAAAACGAGCATGGTGGACCCCTAGGGAGGTTTTATTACAAGCAAAGAAAAAGGATCCTATTGAACGATTGGTGTGTGTCACAACATTTTGTTCTCGGACCAATTTTCTAAAAAGAGTGATCAACCAAAACTGGCACCTTGTACAGAAGATTCATACATCATGGAGCAAACCTCTGTTTGCTTTGAAAAAGGACAAAAGTGTTGGAACCCAAATTGTTCGCGCGGCAGCACAAAGACCCCAAAATAGAAACACGTTAAGAACACAACTTGGTTTACCCCCGATTACTGGACATCATAAATGTGGAACATGCTCTTGTTGCTCGCAAACAATAGAGGGTGCCTTCTTTGAGTTTAACAATACCAAATGGAAACATGATTTTTTTACTAATTGTAAAAGTAAAAATGTAGTCTATGGCATTGTTTGTCCATGCCCAAAACTATATATTGGTAAAACGAATCAAGAGGCTCGCCAACGTATTACACAACATATGTCCAGAATCCGTAGAAAAGTAGCTAATGCACCTTTGGTGAACCATTGGGTGTCGCACAATCACAATGTGAGCGACCTGAAATGGACAGTCTTGTCTAAAATTGAGAACAACTCTAGAGGAGGAGATGTTGAGAGGACATTACTCCAAAGAGAAGCACTGTTGATAGTGAAATTTAACACAGCTGTCAATGGATTAAATGAACTTTCGGAGATCTATAATTTGTAATGACCAATTACCTTTAAAGCCCGTTAATTGTGTCCAACAAAGTTTTGGACTACATTACCCAGAATACACTTTACGTGGATATAAAATGATTGTAACAACAAATCCGTTTTATTGGGGCTGTACGGGTTCCGCGGCGTGAATCTTGTTGAAGTTCAAACAATTAGTTGGACCTTACCGAGCTTTCGTTATTGGTCAAACATTCATTCATCTGAATTAATAAAGTTCTTGTTTTCTTCTTCTCTCTTTTTTAAAAAAACGGAACATCGAGGAAGTCAATTGACGCATTGCGTGACGACATACAAAAGCATCAGAGTCCGTTGGTAACGCGCTGGGATTGCAGACAGATGGGTGATGTTATACGGCTCTTAACTGGGAAATGCGAGGTAAAGAAAGACTGCTGTCACTTAGCTTTCTTGGTTTTTGCATTTGAACTATATATTCGGAGGAAGCAATGTTTTGTTTCGTTTTTACGTCTTTGCAGATTCATTTCACGAAACTGCAACTATTTGTATTAGACGCCGCTAAGAAAGCATCTAAGGTATGTGGCAGACCTCGTGTGATTAGATAAACAAGGCGTTGTTAATAAATTTTGAACGGGTGTACATGAAGTGTACCTTTCTCCTTCCCGTTTTTTGGCAGATACTATTGGCTGAGTTTAATGATAATCTGCGTCCCCTCTTGTGAAAATGTTGTTGGACCAAAGTTTGCGGTTTACAAAGGTAACATGAACAAATATAGTAACTGTGATCTTGCTGGTAGTTGTGAAAATGGAGGTGGGTGAACTAATTCTCCCTTTCCATGTTTTCTCGTTTGTTGGGTAATAGTACAATTTGTCCTAACGTGAACAGCGACTGAAACGCTGTGAAGCACAAAGGTGCTGACAAAAGAACAGACAAGGTAAAGTGTCTTGTATGTAGAATAACGAATCGAGGTATGTGTGAGTGCTGGCTTGGCTGAAATGATGGTAACATTTGCACCTTTCTTTTTTGTTTTACAGCTCTTTTCCTAGGTCCTGAGGAAAACCCTCAAATTAATAATGTGTTTGAAACGCGTAGACCTTGTTGTTTTGTCCAAACGAGTTTAATTATAAATGTGAAGTATCAGGTCTATAGAGTATTTAGTAAATAATTAAATTTAGTTTTCACGACCTGAATACTGAACAGTTTGGCCGGAACTCTCCCCTGGGACAGTGTTTTTTCAAAAAATCCTTGACTATTCTCTTTCCAACCTTTCCCTGAGGGTTTTCATTCTTTTCTTTTTCTTTTATGTTTACTTTTGGGTAGGATTTGAGCTTTCTCAAATAATGTTTTTAAGCTTTTAAATGTATAGCATTGTCTTTTGTATATTGTATAGTGTTTTGTGGTTCATATATTTTGTAATGTTCATGTGAAAAAATGAATTAAATCATGAAAATATTCACTGAAACTTATAATGAAAAATAAAATATTCAAAAATGTATTTATTTTTTTCGATCACTAAGAGTGTCACGTGTGATTGTTGAAAAGATTTTTGTATTAATATCAGTATTGGCGATTGTTGTGGTATATCACTTTCTAAAAGTGGCATTTCTACAATAGTAATTTAAAATACACCTAAACCAATAAGCAGGATTTATTACCACTACTCCAATTGTACCAAACATTGCGACACTGCTACTTTCAAATCAGGAATTACCACTTAAGTACCTTTAAGAGTATTCCCATTGCTAGCCTATGAGAGGAGTAGGCCTCACAGCAGTGAGGTACTAAATAGGCTGTTTGTCACTACCAGGACATGCCACACAATGAACGCACAAGTTTTTCCTTTTACCTACACAGCACCCATAGGGCTACCTAGGGCCTACCTTAGAGGGGACCTATATGTAGTAAAAGTGGAGTTTTAGGCTTGGCAAGAAACTTTAAATGCCAAGTCAATGTGGTAGTAATGCAGGCCTGAGACAGGTTTGAATGGCTACTTCTGTGGGTGGCGCAAGCAGGACTGCAGGCCCACTAGTAGCATTTAATTTACAGGCCATGGGTATATGGGAAACCACTGTACAGGGACTTACAGGTAAATTAGATATGTCAACCAGGTGTAAACCAATCATACCAGGTTTTAAAGGAGAGAGCACGTGTACTTTAGCACTGAATAGCAGTGGTAAAGTGCCCAGAGTCCAAAAGCCAACAAAAAGAGGGTCAGAAAAATATAGGAGAAGGCAAAAGGTCTGGGGATAACCCTACTAAAGGAGCCAGATCCAACACCAATTATTCCCTCAGAAAGTTCTCTTATGACTTGGATGTTTTGCTGGGCAACTTAATATGGGGAGCCAGTCAACGCCATGTAGCATTAGCTAATTTGCAACTGCAGACAAATATGGGCAGGATGGGAGCACCCACTTTCTGAACAATATTATCTGGTGGCCCAACTGCAGTGGGTGTCCTACATTCTGGCAGTAGGTTCACTCCAATATATTTTTACTGTTCAGGGCCCATTGACACTGGCTGAACTACTGCGACTAAGCTTATAGGTAACCTACAGTTTCTTGTGAGGTAGCCCATAGGTGCCTCTGTCGTAGTTTCCAACTACCTGAACAAATTGCTATTTACGCCCAAGTAATTTTGCTACAAGGCTTTCCTAAGGGTAGGGAGTTTCTCACTAAACAGGACTTACACCAATGGAATTTAGTTGGCTTGCATAAGGTAGGAGATATTTTTCAGGATAGTCAGCTCCTCACTTTTGACAAACTAGCAACTGAATACAATTTGCGTAAGAGACAGTTCCTAATCTACACCCATGCCCCAACACAAGTACTTTTCATGATGGGGGCGAGTCACCATCTCATTACCTAGCTATATTGAATGCTGCAAAACATACATAAATACCGCTCAGCGGGCTTTGAGAGGCTTGACAAGCTGATTTTGATAGAGCACTACACAATTCTGAATGGAACCCAGCCACTGTCTACCCTGGCAATGTTTCTTGCAATGTACCCTTCAAAAATATGAAATATTTTATCTTGCGTAGAGCTTATCTTACCCCTGCTAAGATAAATCGAATATTCCCTGATGCCCAATAGCTTTGTCCAGCTTCAAGTTCCCTAAAGCAGTTTTTAACACGTGCTGAGGAGCTGCCCACATACTGGCAAATAAGTACTATCCTGTTCACATGTTTTCACTTAACATAACCCAGCATAGAAAAGTACATGTTTTAACTTTTAGCTAGAATGGAGACTACTGTGCTAGGGAGCATTGTGAAGTATGAGTGTAAGATATAATTCCTCTGCCAATTGGTTTGGTCTTGGAAAAATGGGAAGGCTTTGGTCACAGAAGGAAGCCTGGTAGCGATATGTGTCTAAAGACACAATTTTGGTAGACTAGTTTTATGACATCTTAGGCATTTTATTTTCATTTTCTTCTTATAACATGCACAATGCTCTTATCTTCATTGCAATAGTTGCATACCATTTTTGCTGCACTATAGTAATATATGGAAAAGATTTGTAGATGCAATATTGTTGTGTACCTTGGCATCTAAGAGTCAATATCAGCGTCTACCTAAAATAGGCGTGCTGGGGTCTCTGGCAGATTTCTGCACTCTCCATATTGACCCATCCTGTACGATGGCCCACAAGTTGCTCAGTTAAAGCCCCTCTCTATTCTCTTTTCTCTGCAGAATCACAGTAGATCACAGGTTTGCTCCCTGTCAGGAGCCTAGTGATATCTACCTGGAGGGCCAATATTTTTGACTTACATCAACACAGGATCTACAAGTCATCCTTGAAGAAAATTAAGTTTTTACTACTGTCATTGAATCGCCAAAGTAAAATGCCTATCCAAGCGACTGCACTGAATTCTCTGCTGCAAAGATCTCTCACTTCCAAGCCACATGTGATGCCCTTGCAGACCCCCATGTTAATAAGCCAAAATCCTCAAACACTACCTTTGAAGCAAGTCAGTCAGTATCCCCTACCCCAGACCGTGAAGCACAAGATGGCCTCACTGGCAGACAAATGATTCTGGCAATCTTCAAGCAATTTGTCCCCACCAAAGTCAAGGAGCTACTTAAATCCAGAATGTAGACTGACTACCCATCAGGCACATTTCCCTTTCAAACTTTCATGGACATTCCATTCACCATGAACACTTCCATCCCACCACAACTACCCTCAACAAATCCCCACCTTCTGCCATCTTCTCCAATGATCTCCAGACTTCATAGTACTGTTGTACTGGGTCTCCAAATGAAGATATGAGCTTTGTGCTGTTGGTATCTTCAAGTTTTATTAAGCAGAGGAAACCTGTGTCTGTACAGCCAGACACCAACAGCCCCACACTGTCCAAACCGCCCTGGAACCCACATAGGTCACAAACACTGACCATTCCATGATCCACAAGACACATAGCAGAGAGAACACTCTACACCCCCAACACCACCTCACCAGTGGGTGAAACAACACATAACATTAGGACCCACCACACGAGACATTGGGACCCAAAAACACCCCAACACCCACACAACACATTTACCCACATGACACATTTACCCATACCCATACACAAAGTCATCAAGTCACCTGGGGGGTCTACTACATGTTCTCACCCCCCTCCAAGCAACCCCTCATTCTTCTACGACCTCTGCATTTCATTCAACCGAGGTCGCTTGGAACACCTCGTCATTCATGCCTAACCAACTCGAACCTGACTCTACACCAACATCCAATGACGAGTGCACATTCTCACCTCTTTGAAATAAAGCGACCCTTCTCATATTCCAATTTTACCCAGTTGTGACCCACCACCTTCACCATGTAGGGACCTCGAAATTTGGACAAACCAGATCTCACTCCACCTGGCTTAACTTTAACCCAATCCCCCACATCAATCACACCGAACTTGGCGAGAATTGACCCTGCTCTTCCTATTGGCTCCTCATTCCCCTTCCACAACCAAGAAGGAAACAATTTTGTGCCTGGTTTCGTGCCCTTCATCACCTCGCAGGGTGATTTTCCTGTGGCTGTAATGGGAGTGGTGCGGTATGCCCACAACATGTCTTTTATCGCACACTGCACACTTAGACCCACTTAACCAGCCAATTCCATGGTTCCCTTCGCCAATCTGTTTATTCTTTCCACTTGGCCATTTCCCTGTGGGTTATACAATGATGTACAGACATGCTTCAGACCCACACATGACAAAAAAAAATTAATTTCACTCGAGGTGAGTTGCGTGCCGTTGTCGGTGACCAGTTTTGCCGGCACTCCTTCTCTCCTAAAAAATTCTTCTAACAATGAAATGGTAGACTTAGTGCTCACATTCCTCAAAAATACTAACTCGAACCACCTTGAGTTTGTGTCCATCACCACAGCAGCAAATCGCTCCTGCTCAGGTAAAAACCTGAGCGGACCAATAAAGTTCAAACTGATTTTCTCCCACACCAAATCAGAATTTTTGCATTCCACACATTTCTCAACCCACAACTTGATATCCATCTCGGGCCAGCAAAAATTCTCTTTCAACCTTTTTTAACGAGAAGGTTTGTCCCATGTGGCCTTCGTGTGCCAAACTTACCAACTTGATCCTTACTGCCACTGGAGGTACAAACCTCTCACCCCTCACAATGAGTTGGTCTTTAATCACAGAAAGTTCCTCCACTCTTTTAGAATAAGGCCTGATGACACTAGAATATGTGCTTTCTCTTCTAACACCCCCTTTAATCATCTTTGTTACTGCTTTAAGTTCTTCATCCTCATCCATGGATTCCATCCATTCTTCCTTAGACACCGCACTATGGAGGTCTTCTAACACATCTTGCTCACTTGCTGCGACTTCCTCAGTGGCCAGGTCACCCTCCTCAAAAAGTTTGTCAGGCAGCCTGGAAAAACAGTTGGCAAGTTTATTCTTCCAACCTGGAAGGAAATCCACTGTGAAATCACACTGCTGCATCTTTACACTATGTTTCTCTCTCTATCCGATGAACTCTATTGTTATTGACACATCAGTATCCAGTAGTGAAGAGGTGGAAGGATGAGTTCATATTGCGTCTTCTGGTGAATGACCGAATTTTGCCAGGGCAAACTGTATTTTATGGTGCTGGCAGCGGCAACTGCCATAAACCAAGGGTGGTAGGGGGGTGGAGTCGCGTGGGAGGTGTTGTGCGGGGGGATACAATATAATTTTTTTGTAAAACGTACCTTTTGCTGCTGGCCACCTCCAGCATAACGTCTCGTCACGCTGTCTCTCCTCTTCTTCCTGGGTCCCAGCAGCCCCTGGGACAGACTCACTGGGATTGGTCTGAGTAGGCTAAAAAGACAACCTCTTCAGACCAGAAAGTCTGTGGCGTTTCTCCACAATGCTCAATGCAGCTGGGGAACACCTAAGTGTGCATGTGTGTTTTGGTCGGCTTGG
Organism: Calotriton arnoldi; assembly: GCA_963921515.1. Taxonomy (NCBI): domain Eukaryota; kingdom Metazoa; phylum Chordata; class Amphibia; order Caudata; family Salamandridae; genus Calotriton; species Calotriton arnoldi. The sequence continues at coordinate 609,059 of CAWUFW010008409.1, forward strand.
GAGCTGGCCAAACACACATGTGCTCTTAGGAAGTGGAGTGCACGAGCACTGCTCCTCCGCCCTCCCATGCCTCAGCCATGCCCCTCCTAACACTGCTGGCTAAGAGCCAGCAAATGTGAAATATAACGATAAAAGAACATTGTTTTATTTTATATTTGCTGTCTCTGTGCCAGGCAGTGGGGCGACGCTCCTCCACCATTGCAGAGGAGCGGCCCCTGCGCGCTGGGTTTCTCACATGGGCATACACTAATGGCAGGGAAATTCAGGTTACCGATATTACTCCGAACACTGCGGTAACTAACATGCTTGAACGAGCGGTAACAATGCAGAGAACTCCGCATTGCTCAGCAGTGAGTGCAGTGGTCTGCAGACTGCCGAGCTTCCTCCGAACACTGCGGTCTTGAGGTGCGAGCACCGGCATGAGGGATGACAGCACAAATAGTTGCACGCGGCTCAATGTTAATCAGCATACATTGGTACAGAAAAAAAATGAAAATGACAAAAAATTTAGCAGCACGAGGCGCAGAGCGATTTTCAGTTCGTGGTATTTACACATTAGCGAGGCACTAAAAACTTTAAAGTCCTACCGCACTCATCACCGCAGACTGAAGGCCTTTGATCCACAACACAGGATTCCCTGTTCTGCTGCATGGGCCCAGGCGTCCGACTGATCCCGTCCTGTCGCCAATAATTGTTGCACTGGGTTCCGAAATGAAGACGTGAGCTTTGTGTTTTCTGTATCTTCAAGTTTATTTAAGCAGAGGAAACCTGTGTCTGTACAGCCAGACACACTGTCCCAACCACCTTGGAACCCACATAGGTCACAAACACTGACCATTCCAAGATCCACAAGACACATAGAGGAAAGACTAGGAACACAGTATAACAAGTAACTGTACCCAGCAGAGCCAGCCAGCTATCAACTGATCTCCAATAGGCTGTTCTCAGAAAAAAGTAATTGAAAGCAAAAAGTTCATTTAGAGCTCCAAAATCCTGGAAGAAGACAATCTTCCCTCCAACAAGAAAACTGGCAACCCCCCCCCCCCGAGTACAGGAACAAAATCAACCCTAATCTTCATCTGATATAACATGAATTATCAAAAATTGGTTTGCTGCTGTATTACTACTGGACCTTTCTTCAGTCTTTGGACCAGCCAACCACACCTTCCACTGTGGCTAGAAGATTTAGCATTCAGAGGATATCTACTGCCACTCCAAATTGTTAAAGCCTCCCCTCATCAGCTCCTTTCTGTAGACTTGCTGGCATACCGCAATGGTCCATCATATCCTCACTCCTCTTTTATTACTAACTTAGTCTGCTATATCGGTCCTCAATAAGTCCTACAAACTAACCCGCTTCAACTTTACTGACCCATTGATCATCTTAAAGCTTTAAAACCTGAATTACCTAGATGTGTCTAACCTAGGCCTTTGCCTATAAGGTGTAGACCAATGGATGCTAATCAACTATCTTAAACACAACTCATCTGAACCAAAGAGGAGAACTACCAGCCCTCTGTGTGCCCAGAACGTAGTCTTTGTCTGATGACAGTAGCTGAAGTACTTGGGCGTGATCAGCACATTCAAGATATAACTCATTGTGCAAGTAAACCAAGGTCCCAGAAGCACCTTCCTTCTTAGCCATTGGAACTGTACAATTCACCTTCCACCACTAAGATGTAATGCAGTCTGTTCAGGCCACCATCAGCTTTGTTCTTCTGTGGACTTTAAATGAGCCCTGCTGTTCCCAATGTGAAGACGACAACAAATGTAAAATGCAGCCAGGAGGTAACTACTATTCCTCTGCCTTCGTGATGTTATGTTATGTGTAGTTGTAAAAAACACTATCACCTGCAAGGATATCATGGTGCTGAGCAGGTATATGTGCCTAGCCCTGCATATTGTAGGTTGATTAATTGAAAAGCAAGGTCTTCAGCTTCTTCGGTAAATCAAAAAGAGAAGAGGAGGTTGGATGTAGAGTGGGAGGCCATTACACAATTTAGGAGCAATGAAAGAGAACGCCTGTCCTCCTGATTTGGCAGTGTGCATTCGTGGGATGAATGTAAGTAGGAGTCCTGCAGAGTGGAGATGTCTGGATGTGCAACCGTACAGGTAGGCATGGCCTAAGTTGTGCAGTGCCTTGAATGTGTGTGTGAGGAGTTTGAAATGAGCATCTTTGTATATCAGGAGTCAGTGTAGCTCCCTTAGATCTGGTGTGATGGGTAATCTCTGTGGGAGGTTGAGGATGAGTCTGGCTACTGAGTTCTGAAAGTTTTGTAGCCGTCTAGTGAGCTGCTCGGCGATCCCAGTGTAGAGGGTGTTCCCATTGTCCAAATTACTGATGACTAGGGCATGAGTGGCAGTTTTTCTAGTATTGCTTGGGAGCTATTCTTCAGCATCTTTAGTGTGTAAAAGCAGGATGCTGTGAGGGCGTTGACTTGTGCGGACATATCTAGTTTACTGTTGATGATTATTCTGAGATTCTTGCTGTGGGTGCAGGGTGTAGGTCCAGGTTCGGCTGGCCGTCAGTTGGAGTCTCATTGTGAGGTGTTCTTCCTGAAGATCACTACTTCTGTCTTGTTGGTATTGAGCTTTAGAAAGTTGGCTTTTATCCAGTTAGCAACTTCGAACATGCAGGCGATGAACTGGTTTCTTCTGTTGGGTGACTTATGTGAGAGGGAGCATATGAGTTGCATGTCGTCGGCATAGGAGAATATGTTGATGTCGTGTGCATGGAGATCTTGGCCGGAGGCATCATGTATGCGTTGAAGAGGGTGGGGCTGAGTAATGAACCTTGAGGCACTCAACAGATCAATTTGCGGGCTTCTGAGTAATGTGCCAAGCTGACTGTTTGTTCTCTATCTGTTAGGAAGGAGCAGATCTGGTGAAGAGCTTATCCTTGGATGCCAATCTCCTGCACAAGCTAGATGAGGATTGGGTGTGAGACCCTGTCAAATGCTGCAGAGAAGACCAACAGATTGAAGGCTGCCATGTCTCTTCTGTCAAGGATAATGCAGATATCGTTTGTGATGGCAACATGTGCTTTTTCTGTACTGTGGTTGGACCTATTCCAGACTGCATGGCATTGAGGAGCTAGTGGTTGTTGAGGTGGTCAGTGAGGCATTGGTTGATTAGTTTCTGTTAGGCCTTTTCTGGTTATGGACAGTGGGAGGGAGATGGGTTTGTAGTTGGAAAGCGGGGTTCGGTCAGTGGATGGTTTCTTGAGCATGGGTTAGACGGTGGCATGCTGCCAGGTGCCTGGAATGTGGCTGAGTCAATGGAGGTGTTGAGGATGGGAGTTAGTGCATCACTGACCTGTAGCAGTGGTCACACCTTAGTAGCCATTCAAGTGCTCCACAGGCTACCCATAGCCAGATCCGCCACCTTTAAGGAATTTCACTTTGCCTATATAGTCTTCAGGAGCTCTGTGCCATCATTTATGCCATGTAACCTCAGTGATACAGGTGATATATGCAGAATAAAAAGCCCTACGCCCTAGGCTGTCTTACCGTCTTACCTCCCACCCTTCAAGAAGATAAACATGAGTGGGACCTTCTTCTCTGGTTTGGCAGCAAAATTCTTTAACTTTATTGCAGAGTTAAGATGCATCAAGGTCATTCAGGATTCAGTCAGGCAGCAAAGATCTGACTATTCACCCAGCAGATCATCACCACACTCTACAACAAAGAACTATCAGACCGTATTCATTCACACAACGATGATAGACCAGAAAATATAACAATGCATATCTCGCTCCACCTAGCTCCACTTCATAATTAAGCACAGCAATAAGAGCACTACAACTAGATATTAGCATCCTTTTGGTCATTATGCAGGACACCAAAACACTTCCTGCACAATTACACTTTATAAGATCATGTTCTTGAACCCAAATCAAACCTACAGAGTTGTGTGCTGCATGTCAACTGAAATGTGCCTCAAGGCCTCTTCTGGGCTGTGATGCATGATATGCATGATTCAACTGTAACTACATTACAGCGCAATATATAAAAAATCTGAACATTTGTTGTGTTTCTGGCACAAATTTTCCTTTTCAGGACCTGACCTCAACATCATTAGCGCTAGTGATTCTGTTGGCGTGCCCTAAGGGCTTTATATTCCTAGGAGTCTCCGAAACTAAGACAACAGAAAGAATTTTCGGGACAATTAAACAGACATTTTGCCCCCCCAAAAAATGCTTCATTCAATTTGTTTCAATCAAAAGAACTTTATTGGTACTACAAGATGTAACAGTTTTACTAGGTTTAATACATGTTATGTAGCTACCCATCAAAACGGCAATCTCAGTACAGTGTTACTTTTCTGTTTGATACAAAGTTATACAAATAGACATAAAAGAAATTGAGCAGGCATGCTTACGGATGCCTTTCCTGGGTACCCTGGCACAAATAAAACAATGCTGGCAGCCATTTCATTTCACTCTCTGTGGTCTCCTACAACTAAGCACATTTTTCTTTTCTTGGGAGATCTTATTTTCAGACATATTTATCAAATTTGTCTCCGATATCCATGTACCTTGCTGTGCAGGAGAAAATGCTTCACAGTTAATATTTCTAACATGTCAGACTCTCTGACTAGCACTGACTTTCTACTTTTGTTTGTGTCAAATTGTTTCAATATTAATTTGTAGTCACTTCATTTAGCTCAAACCTGGTGAACGTCTATCTTTCTTCAGTATTCCTGACAGAGATGAAGTGTATAGGGCTGAAGATTCTGTGCTATGAGCTATAACTGAAGCAGTACATGGTATTGCACATCCCAGAGTTTCCCAGTGGACAGGGTATTAACTTTATAAAATTTGTGCTAGTTTCTTGAGTTTAGTTACCTCCTTTGCAGGCGCAGTGATGTAATGGCCTTCACTAGACATGTATTGTGGCCCTGCATGTTAGCATTTATGTCTCTCAGTTGCTTATGTGTGGTTTCTGTTTTTGTTAATTGAGTCCCTCATTGTCTGTTGAGTTTATGTAATTTCACTGACAAGAGCCAATATGCAACTGCTCACTTTCGGGATGCCTAACAACAGGGGGTACGTCACTAGTGCTGCACCATTGTTTAGGCCGGTTCTAAAACACTTCCCTATGCCTTTGTAGAACTGCAGCTGACATATTTCACTGGGTGTAGTCCATGTCTGGATCGTTTTGGGAAGTTAAGCGCAAATCAGGATTACCAACTATATGACATTACTGCAGAGCTGAGTATTTTCTAGATGCAGATTTCGGAATGGAAAAAAATAATGAAAATTGCACTGTGAAAATTGATTTGATAGAGGGGAAAACTGGCAATCGGATGTGCACAACCCAATGCCACGGGCAATCCCTCATTCTAAATCGGTAACCACAGAATGGGGTAATGGCTCCACCACAAGGAAATATCGCGCAATGCATTATGAGTAATTTCTGCAAAAAAGTTACCGACTGGAAAGTGATGGAGCAAGAAACTCACAATGAGACTTGCTCATAAGCAATCCTCTCACAGTATTAATTTATTAAACTTTGTAATGTCCCTACTAACATATGCACACATGAACACTATACGAATGAAGCTTGCCTATGTGTTTAAACTAATAAGTAACGCTTGTCTAATACAAAATGGCCGCTAAAGCGCGGGAATTCCATTGCGCATGTGTCAACCATATCACGTGGTATGAGGTCTTTCTTTGCTTGGAGGGAAAACTTTGCTTCTGCGCAGTGTGTATAAAAATGGCTGTTTAATGTTTTCACGTGCTAAAGCTTGCGCATATGCTGCAATTAAAACTGTGGTGTTCTAATGCTACTAATGCGGGATAGATTTATGATTAAATGGGAATAGAGTAGAAATAGGGGGTATACAGTGAAATCATTTATTTGTGATTTTAATGCTTTTCTTCTTTGACTTTTATTAGTTTCGTAAAATGGGGCCTGGGTTAACGGAGAGGCAGCTTGAAGCCAATGCGAAGTACGCATGCGCCCGGAAAACAATGCACAGCGATGAAGTCAACTTGGACGTCATCCAAGGCCGTGACCTGGTGGCCAACTCCACTGCATTCGCGATGTTCCTGCAGAAATGCAACAATTTATATAAACATTGTATTAAATTTTGTCGTGAGACGGGTGGGAAATAAAGCAAATGTATTAATTGTGAGGGGCGGTATTTTAAAACAATGGGCTTAAAGAAATTGAACTAAATTGACATGGTGTGAGGATCAACCCCCTGTCCCCGTCCAATCAGAAGTAGTGGGCCCATAATTTTGAAACATTAATGGGAGGTACCTGGGTGTAGAAGGGTATAATAGATATAGAATTAGCTAATTAGTTAGCATTAAGGCTGTCAGCTTGGAGAACCACAGAACGAGCTGATCGATTGCAGACTGAACTGCTGTCCAGAGAGGTCTTGAAGTGGGGGCGGCGGATTCCATTAGAAGGAAGTCACGGAAGATATCGAGGAGGAGTGAAGTGTCAGAGAGGGGAACGACGCAGGCGTCGTTGATAGAGAGGTTACCTGTCCTATCCTAAACCTGGTCCGGAGGTCTTTGGTCTTCATCTTTCCTGGGACCTATCTTTCCAACTCCTTGGTCAAGGGGTTTGGTTCTCGCACCTTTCGGTAAATATAAATGCAACCTTTAGCTGTGCTGCTGTCTCTATCTTCTTCTTTCTGAGGAACCGTCATTGATCGATAATTGATTATTATGCTTCATCCTTGATATACTATTAATATTATCTGGTTTTGTATTTTACTCTGCTAAAACTTTAGATAAATATTTTAAAACTTCCTGACTCAGTGATTATTTAGAATTTATGAATTGTATTGAATGTCACTCATTTTAAATTTCCCAATTATCAAAGGGTCCATTGGTAAGTCATTACTCTTCAATCAGAGAAGTAATTGGTGGCAGGGATATTGATAAAGAGTACAACTGACCAACCAGCAGATATTGCTAGCGTAGTATGAATGAATGGGCCCAGGTGAGTATTCGGTGTATGAATGCTTGTTGCTAGTAACCCGCTGGATCAAAAGTCCAGCAAAGTGAGGGTGAGCCTGTACTGTGAGGTTGAGGTGTGCACTCTTTATATTGTGCTCAGGGCACACGTCCTAAAAACCTAGTCAGGAAATACTCATGTGACATCATGGTGTGTGATATGGCATAACAATAAGAGACATTACAGAAAGAGGCATCACAACCCATTACCTCACAGGAAGTGACATCACAAGAAGTGACATCAGATCTTAAGACTTCACACATATGGTTAGCAGGTCTTTCATGAGTGCATTTAAAATATTTTATGGGGTTAAGTCACCTGCTGCAGAGATCTTAGTGTCCCCAGTAGATCTCAGGGAATAATAATGGTAAGATAACTCATAAGGTTAATGCATTTGCTGAAGGGATCTGTGTTTTGCCTAGTCCCAGTTTTGAATCAAAGTAGCATAGAGAGTTAATGTGTCTCCTGCTAAGAACATCGTGTGACATGTAGATGGCAGATTTTTATTCTACAAAGATAGGTAAGTGGGTTACTGCTTTTAACGCAGAGCCTTTTGTTACTTGCAGTTCATGAATTGTAATACATACCACAGTGAGCTATGAAGGAAATGTGACTCCTACACCTTGTAACCCTGCTTTTTGTAACACATACTGTACATTGATTTACACACTTGTATGATTTATTGTCAATGTATAATGTAAACTTGTGACTTAAAAATCCCTGCATTGAGATAAGTAACGCTATTAAAGAAATGAAACAAAATAGTGGAATTTAAATTGTAATTTGTGTATATATATTGGGACAGACCAACACAGCTGACATTCTTACAGTGCATGCATATCTCTTATATACAGGGAATGAACACAGTCAAAACCATGCATTTATTAAGTACCTGTGAAGGAATAACAAATGGTGTGCCTTTGTTTTCCCTCCATTGCAATTGCATATAGGTGTGAGGCTCCAGATAGCTCCCAGCCTGGATGCTCAATCAAAAGAAGTCCTGATGGCCCCTTAACTTATGCCATTGTTTTGGGCCCAACTGAAATTTAAAATAACAAAGACCCCCTTGACTCCATCGCTGCCTGCATGTTGCTGTTCAGAATGAAAGCAGACAATGTTACACCAGGTCGAGTTCAGCATATTTCAGTCGGGCCCAACTTCTTGGCAGGGTGGACAGCATCCACCCTGTGAACATAGTGGAAGATAGACGTCTACGCGCGTTACCCCCCAACTTGCGCCCTGATTGTGCTTTTGTTTCTGTACCATTCAGTAAGAAATACATTTCTTTCTTTCATTTTGTGACTTTTTATTCTTTTGCAAACTGACTTGTAAAACCTATGTTTTACAATATAGGACAAAAAGAAGCGGGAATCTTTTGAACTGAAATACGACCAAAGATCCATGAAATGCCTGAAAAATTAGGTTAAAGTTGGTAAACTAAAAGAAAGTATAGCTTGAGAAAGGGTGAGTCACTGTTACTGGTGAAATTTTCATTTTAAGTAATTAACAATGCTTCATCGTGTAGTCTCCTTTCTTCCAATAAGAGAACCAGCACCTGGCAGACGGCCACCTCCGCCACCACCCTTACCTCTTCCACCATTTCCTCTGCCATTTCTTCCCCCACCACCCCTACCATTGCCACTCTTGACCCCTCTTCGGACTCCTTCTTTTTTTCCGGACCGCTTCACACGTGATTGCTGATGAGAAAAGTGAAAGATTACCTATTAACAAATATCTCTTCCACATTGAGCATATATTTGTAATCATTTTAGATACCAGAAACATGATTTAATAAAAACTGACACAATTAATTATCATTTCTGCTGGCCTTTAGGCATTGCCAATGCTTATTTTGCTAGTGAATGTTTTTTTTCCTTGAAAGCAAGCACTGTATGAAAAGCAAGCTTTGTATAAAAGCCAAAATGCAATTTTTTTAATGTAAGCACACATTTAACCAATAGGCCCTGGCACTGAAGGGGACTACCTATTTTGTGGTTGTTCATATTGTGCAAGAGAAGAATGCCATCACTCACAGTCAGGTAAGGCATTGGCTGAAGTGGGCTGATGCTGTGTCCCATGATGTAGTTGTAGTGGGTGGACTCAAAATGTGAATGACAAAAGAGCAGACCAATCAATGAAGAGGGTTGACTGAAAGCCCCTTGTTAGACCTGGCATCTTTTGGCGTGACTTCGTGTGACTTTTTGCCCTCTGACCCCTTATTTTTGACTATGTGCTGAACTTTCTTTTTGCTGGCTTTAGGACTCTGTGCACCTTTTCACTGCAGACCAGTGCTAAAGTGCATGTGCATTTCCTGAAAATACAGTGGTGCGCTACATGCTCGATGTTGCCATTTGGCATGTGTCAATGGGCAAATCTTCAAAGGTATATACTCTGGCCCCGTATGCCCGATCTTCATGATCTTTGGCTCATTTTGTTCCCAGCCAGGAGGTCTAGCTACCTGGAGCCTTTTAACAGGTTTTTGGGTCCTCTAACAGGGGACACTTTGAGAGGAGTGGACTTCACTGGCTCCCTGCACTAGTCTTCTCATCTGCTTTATTCCCCACAGGCCTCATGGCCTCCTGGCTGACTTTCAGGGCACCTGGGTGGCAGTGGAACCCAAGTCTTCACCGAACGTGCCCTCAGGGGGCATAAGGGAGTCAGTGTTACTGTCCCTTGAAAGGCCTACCTAGTCCTGGGGGTCAGCTGTAGGCAAAGTCCTTGGTCCATCAGGGGCATCAGGTTGCTTGTCCTTCCATCTCTCCATGATTCTGGTGTCACCACCGCCCAGGTCCAGGGTCTTGCCCTCCATCCCTCCCTTGTGTAGTGGTTTATAAGTGTGAGCGGAAGGTTCTTAATTCCAGCCCTCCTTGCCTCTAAAAAGGCACACATTGCAAGGAGCTGGGTTCACTGGACCCCTCCGCAAACCTTCTCCTTTGCTTTGTTCTCCACGTGCCCCATGGGTTTCTAGCTAACATGCAGGGCAGCTCAGAGTTAATGAAGCCCAAACCTTCCTGTAACTGGTCCTTCAGATGGCATAAGGGGGCCAACATCACTAGTCCTGGAGAGACCCACGTAGTACTGTGGTTCATCTATAGGCAGAGTCCTTAGTCCATCAGGTGGCTTCTCTTTCCAGCTATCCATGATTCTGGTGCCACCGCCATCCAGGTCCAGGCTCTTGCTCTCTCGTTCAGGGATTTTGTAAGTATGGGTGGAAAGTTCTAGATGCCAGGCACCCCTGTCCAATCCTAGGATGCCAGATCATCTCACCACCCCTGTCCCAACCCTCCTGCCCTTCTTCCCTTGATCAGAGCTCCCTGTGCAAACCCAGATGGTTGGTTATGATAATGGACAAACCCTCCCTGATGGTCACTCCAAACCAGTTCAATTCTGATACAGCCTTCCCACTGTTTTTAGAGCCAAGTTGGCTAGACTGACAAAAGAAAGGGACAGGCCTGGTGACAGGTTCATCTGCTTGTGACAGGGTAGGCCCCTTTAAAATGTAACTAGTCTTTGGTCACAGCCCCCAGGCCATTCCACTGAAGGACGAAAAATATCAACCCACACCAAAGCCTTTTCTCAGGGTGTCTGGGAGCAGTCCACATCTCACCACAGGGAAGCCATTCACTTGCTAGGTGACAGTTGAATGCTTACAAGCTTTGTGTAGGAAAATGTTCCTTTTTAAAATTGCCTTTTGCATATTAGAAAGAATTCAATTTTACAATTAAATTAGGTTCTGAATAACTATAAAAATGAGTCCCTAAATTATTTCTCTAGCTGTTATCAATCTAAATTAATCATTTATTAAATACAACAATGTAGCCCACTGTTTCCCTGTGAAAGCAGCCAGCCTTGCTACAGTGAAAATAGCTTTAGCAATTATTTCACTGTAAGGACATGTTCAACATTAACTTTTATATGTACTACTTTATAATACCATGCACCCTGTTTTATGGTCAATAAGTCCTACTTAGGGGTGACTTATTAATATTTGAAAGGAAGGTTTAATCCTTTTGAAAGGGGTTATTGCACTAGGTCGAATTTACAGGTATGTTACCTGTGTGCAGCTACCAGGCTGTGGATGTGTTCTCTCACGTGCATCTTGTACATGTGACCGTGCATGTGCACACATATTCATATGTAACCAGTCCAGTCCCCCTAACCCTAGCTGAATCGCAGCAGCCTTCTCTTTAAAGGTGGACACTGCCAGTAAACACGCTCAGTCCAACTATTGTTGTTCAGTTCCTATAAATCTATGTAGAATCTGCGCGTTTAGACAACATAAACTGAGGGATTGGTGTCCAGACTGATTCCAGACACCCCCACCGGATATGTTCGCCTGTATACCAGCTAGCTCACAGTGCCACTATGAACCCCTCTTGCCAAGGAGCAGATAGTTTCTGGAAACTATCGAACATGACAATCCTGTCCCCTCAGGAATCATGGAAACAGTACAGTACTTTTCGCTCAGTCACTCGTGCTCACTTTGTCTCAGAGAGACACAGAATAAACGATGGGGGCGTTTCAATAAGCATTTATTGAACCAGCATTATTCTAGTGTAAAATAAGTGTGCTACAACCATAAGAGAGAAACAGATGTATACAGTTATAAGCATCAACAGAGTAAATAGATGGTAGAATTCTACCATAGTGCTAAAACAATGGATATATGCAGGCATATAGATACATGCCAGTAATAATGAGTACTCCTACGATGCTAACCATAACTAGATGTACCTAAATGTTCCTAGCATGTATGTAGATGTATAGCCAAGAATCCCACTAGGATAGAGCCAATCCCATTATCTGATGTGAGAGAATGAAGGACCCCGTCTTGGTCTCGAGATGGACACCCCGTGTGGGATGTCAGACCACTGCGTGCTGGAATGCCTGCGTGCAGGAACCTCAGCATCTCGTGTCAGCCTGTCAGCATGGAAGTCTTTCTCCTCTGTCTTGCCCAGCAAAGATATGGTGTTAATATACCCAAGAGGTACCCTCAGGGGTTCTACTTTGCTGTGTCATGTCGGCCGAGGATGACGATAGTGATGAACCTTATACATAGTTATTATGCAAAAGATGGTAATCCTGCTGTGATTCTGAGAATCCTCATGCATAATAAATTAGGCTAGTTTTCGGAGAAAACCACACAACATACATGCAGCACCTAACTAGGTAAAAGGTTAGCACCAAACCCGTTATGTAGTACAATGGCAGGGTAAATGTAGGTGAAAGTTAGGTGACTACCCAGGCCTATATTGGGGTACATTGTGAATCATAACACTATTTGATTTGCATGAGTCATAAAATAACCACTCCATATTATTTGTCAGCAGATGCTGTGCTGGAAGTTCCTCTCAAAGTAGGGGAGAAACATTTTTGGTTGTAGAAGTGGTGATTTCCCATCCTTTTTCAAACAATTTAGTAGGTAAATAAGATGAAAATTGTAAAGGCCAATTGAAGCTTAAAATGCAGCGTTTAATGGGGAGCTGCAAAATATGGATATTTTATGGTCAGTTCATAATGTTTCTCAGGTCTACTGTCTCTGATGGTCTCACAGGGACTTTGCCAATGTGACAATCACTGCAACGCTGGAGGAGGCAGAGGAAGTGAGTGTTAGACCTGGCATCTTTTGGCCTGTTTCCTTTGTCTTTTTGTTTTCAGACCTCCTGGTTTTGAATCTGTTTTTGCTGGTTTAGTGTCTCTGTGCACTTTGTCACTGCTGATCAGTGTTAAAGTGCAAGTGCTCCTAAGGTAAATTGTGCTATGGATTGGTCTTTCCATGATTGGCTATTTGATTTACTGCTAAGTTCCTAGTACAGTGCACTAGGTGTGCCCAGGGCCTGTCAATCAAATGCTACTAATGGACCTGCAGCACTGATTGTGCCACCCACATAAGTATCCCTTTAAACAAGTCTCAGGCCTGCCATTGCAAAACCTGTGTGTGCAGTTTTAAACTGCCATGTTGACCTGGCAAGTTAACCCTCTTTCCAGGCCCAAACCGTCCTTTTTAATAGATATAAGTCATCCCTACGGGAAGCCCTGGACAGTCCAAGGGCAGGGTGCAGTATATTTAAAAAGTAGAGCATGTTCCTTTAGGTTTTACATGTCCTAGTAGTGAAAAACTTGTAAATTTGTTTTTTATTACTGCAAGGCCTATCTCTCCCATAAGTTAACATTGAGATTGCATTATTATATTTTATAAGTGTAATTTCTAATTGGGAAGAGATGGGACCCCCCAAGTTTGGTGTCTCTGGAATCACAATTTGAAATCCTAAATTATGGTGAAGTTAGATTTTAAATTGTATTGCTGAAAATGACACTTTTAAAAAGTTGCATTTTCTTACTTTAACCATTCTGTGCCTCTGCCTGTCTCTTGAATACACATCTGGGTTGGGTGACAGCTGGGCTTTGTGCATTTCCTCTAGAACGTCACACAAAGGGAGCTGAGGTGTGCCCTGCATATCATGATGGCCCATCACCAGGCTGATGGGTCTTCCTTAGCTAGACTGAGAGGTAGGAGCTGACATGCCTGAATAGGGCTGTGCATGTCCCCACAAAATGAGTTGGATACCCCCCTGTAGTGTGTCTGGAGCCAAGACAGGAAACGGCAGGGTCTTGTGAACTACAGAGACCTTTCTTTGAAGTCTCTCTACTTCGAAGACTAAAATGGGTATAAGTACTGGACCTATGACACCATATCCTCAGAACACTTCTGGAACTGAGGATATTCTACCAGGAAGAAGAACTGTTGTGCTGCCCGGAGAGACTGCCACTTTGCTGCTTGCTTTGCTGTGTTGGCCTGCTGCCTGCTGCTTTTTGCCTGGGAGTGAGAGGACTGGACTTGGCTCTCTACATCCTGCATTAGTAAAGGTTCTTCAAGGGCTTGTTGGGCTTGCCTCCTGTTTCTGAAGTCTCAGGGAAATCAAAGACTTCACCTACATCTTGCTACCAGCACATGGGCTCCTCTGCTGTGACTCCTGCCCTGCCAAGTGGTGCCAAATCCAATCCTGGGCCCTTGGAAGTGGGTGTTTGGTGCTGTAACCCAAGAGACCAACGCATCAACACCGAAGTGTCGATCAGAACTTGGTCTTTTCTCTGCAATATCGATGCATCAGTGCTGCTTGCACTGAAGCTGTGTACACTGCTGACAAACATTGTGAGGCAATGACCTCAACTTAAAACGTAGCCCTGACTTTGCTGATGCAGGGCCTCCGAATTTCCGCTGCTGCTTGAGTCTCAGACACCACATCGCCGACATCTGTGAGGCACCGTCCCTGTCAAATTCCCGGCCCTGCGCAGCTTTGCGCCAACACATCGCTTACAGCCTAGCGGTTCGACATCGACACCTCGGCCTGACACATCAACGATGGTGCCCGACATTTGAAAAGGATCTATTGCCTTTGAGAGTGATGCATTTCCTCCTTTGTTTGACACATCGTCTCCGAGTTTCAGCGCATCCAAGGTACTATCAGCAGGGTCTGCGTGACTCCTGTATCTGGCCTGTGCTTTGGATTTGCACCGGTCAAACGCGACCAGATAGCCCCAGTTGGAACTATTGATTTCTAGGCACTGCAGTTTGATTTAATCTTGCAAAATTTGTATCTTGACTTGTGCATGTTGTATTTTTATCATTTTGGGTTGTTTTACCCAGATTAATATTAGCTATTTTTCTAAACTGGTGTGGAGTACTTTAGTGGTGTTTTGTTTTGTGTGTGTTTGCACAAATACTTTACACATTGCCTTTTTTGTTTAGCCTGACTGCTCTGTGCCAAGCTACTAGAGGGTGAGCACTGGTAAACGTTTACCCATAGAAGTATTGTGGTTCCTGCTTGGACAGGGTGCATACCTTTGTCAATCAGAAACCCAATTTCTAACACCCCTGTAAGTATGTGTAGTATATATATTTTATTAAAAACAAAGGGGCTTATTTACGACCCCCTGCTCCGCCGGAGTGTCACTTTTTGTGACGCTCCGGCAGCGCAGATTACTAAATCATATCTGTGAAGCCACGCAAAGCCACTATGCACGGCTTTGGATGGCTTCATAGATATGGAGTAAGGCAGGGTAGTGCAAAGCCCTGTGTTGGCTTACTCTGAACTCAGGTGGCGTTTCATGGGCGTTGCAGTGGATTTTCCCATGCAACACCCATGGATTTTGACGCTGCCCCAGATTTAAAAAATCATGTAAACCTGGGGAAGCACCAAATCCTTACTCCTCTCCAGATGAGGCATAACGAGGAGACATTTCTTTATTTTTTCTTGTTACTTCCTCTTTCTATGTGTGCTGCAGAATGCAGCACACATAGAACCGGGAAAACGCCTCTTAGGATTGCAACTTCCTGCACAAAAACAATCCTGCCGAAATGGCACCAGCACACTGAGAAAGGACAGGAATGCACAGTATTGAATAAATATGGTGCATTCCTGCCCTTTCACTTTGGTGTAGGGCAGCGCAGCAAGATGACTTGCTGTGTTGCCCTACGCCAAATCCCCATAAATAAGGGCCAACATTTCTTGGCTGTCAGATCTAAAAATGTTCTCTGAGAGTACAGTACTACTGGACGATTTTCAAAAACGTGCTCTTTTTTACAGGTACATCACATAAAAGGAAGAATCCAATAATTGAAAATGTGAATGAGAATCTTAAATCCCTCTGACTTGAATTTCCTTTCAATGCAACCAACATAGTAGGCAATGTCTTTTAGGGAAATACAATCTCACTGCTTGGAAGTGACACTTTTAAGTAATGTATACAGCTACTGACCCTTTTTAAATATATCTAGCCATCTATATGAGTACCACTAGACCTGACATCCTTGGCATGGTATTCCCCCAGACTTTTTGCCTTCACTCTTCTGTTTTGCTGAACTCGTTTTTGTTTGCTTTATGACTCACTGCACTTTACCACTTCTAACCAGTGCTAAAGTGCTTGTGCTGTCTCCCTTAAATATGGTAAATTGGTATACAACTAATTGGCACTTTTAATTTACTTTTAAGTCTCTAGTTCATGATACTACATGTATCTAGGACCTGTAAATTAGAGGCTATTAGCATTCTGCAGCACTTATTGTGCCACCCACTAAAGTAGTACTGTAAAACATGTTTCAGACCTGCCACTGCAGCCTGTAGTGCAGTTTTAAACTGCCCTTTCATCCTCGTAAAATAAACATTGTGCCAGGCCTAAACCCCTCTTTTTATTACTAATATGCCACACTTAAGGTAGACCCTAAAGGCTCATAATGCAGGGTGCTTGGCATTTAAAAAGTAGGACATGCGTATTTAAGTTTACATGTCTTGACAGTGAAAAACTCCGAAAGTCATTTTTCACTGTGTAAAGGCTATCTCTCCCTTAGACTAATACTGGGTTACCTTATTGCCTTAAACACATGATACCCAGAAGTGACTCCAAGGGTCAGTGGCTGACCTCCTGTTTGATAACAAGATTCCAGAGGCCTTTCCTGCAACTACCCTACTGACCAACACCAACTGGACCTCCCTCGACTTGCCCTAGCCTTGCTGCTGGCCTCTGCTGGGGCAAGTCCTGATCCCCAAAAGGTGCCCCCCAGGTCCTGGACCACTGGCTGGCATCAGAGTGAACTCCCCATGCGTCAAAACCAAGTTAAATGTGGGACTTCTTTTCGATTTTCTTTGAACCGGACAACCGTATACACGTGGGGGAGATACATATCCCATACTTTTACAACGGAGGAGCCATGAACAGTGCGTCTTGGTGATGCTTGGTCTCCTCTTCATTTCCGGATATATGATCTTGAATAGGAGATAAATTATTTAGTTACTCTTTCTCTGATCACATTACAGAAAACAACAGATTTTCTAAGCCCTGAAGAAGTCCCATGAGGGACGAAACGCGTTGGCAGTCTTGTCCATTGTGCGTTTGTATTTTAAAGAAAATATTAATGGATTAAAAGAATAAAGACATTGTCTTCTACAATCAAAAATACAATTCTTTTCGTTTTTTAGCTTGGGAAGTTATCTAACTACAGTTTAAATTGCTTTATACTATGGACATTAATTTCCTTCATATATTGTTCATTTGTGCTGTTCGAGTGCAAGGCCATTTATGCTGAATTGTGTGTGGTGGTTTGTAAACCACCTATATGGGATGCATGTAGGTCACATCCCAGGCCTAGTGCACCGAGTTACTATCATAATACTAAAGCTACAATACGTAGTAACGACTGGTGCTGGACTGTTTTGCTCTGACCTTCGATTTGTGCTTTTATATATATTAAATTTGACTCTATTTTTCTAAATTGGTTTGGGATTGTTATTTTGTTGTGTTGTCTTTTTTTTACTGTTCGAGTGCTGCATAAAAACTTTACACATTGCCTCTAAGTTATGCCGGACGCTTTTGTGCAAGCTACCAAACAGTTAGAAACAGTTTTACTAAGTGGCTTGTGAGGTTCGGCCTGACAAGGATTGTGTTTATTACTTGAGTTGGGCTCTTTCACCACTCTCAACTAATAGCCCAGGTTCTTACAAATATGATTTCATAACACAAAGTTTACTACATATATCAATTGGCATAACAAGCAAAATCATTCTTCTGTTCACTTGCAAACCATAGGGGCTGATTCAGAGTTGCTGGGTACAAGGACCACAGAAATACCAAGTCCAGAAATATAATTCCCATCTGGTGTGTAAGCTACTGCACTGCTCAATGAAGACTTTTCAGGCCAAAAACTGGATATAGCTTGCAGGTCCAGACATTACCCAGACACTTACACACGTTTCCCAAAATTCGGGGCCAGTATTTGCTCACAAATTTCACCAGCTTTCGTCATGAGGTGCATAAGGGAATATGCACTGATGTAAGAAGGCCACAGGAATCGACTAGCAGAATTTACTACTCCAGATACAGAACCAGAAAAAATAAACAAATAATAAAATTTAAGACTACGCCATAGGAAAAAAAAAAAAAAATCTATAGAAATAACTTGGCCAGACAAATATAAATACCCAAAAAGTCATTACACAAATGCAAAACATGCTACAAACGCAAGCAACATTTCACGTTTTAACTATAGCAAACACTACATGCATGAATGAGGATGGAAAGTACATGAGGAAGTATATCACCACATTTTGAAAAAATAATCCTTTAATATACATACCATGAAATAGACGAAGGTGGCACAGCTACACTGTTTAGCACGCAAACAAAGCAAAGGATTAACAAAAGACGAATCTACACCACTTAACAACTAATTGGAGGACATAAAAGGGCACCGAAACCAGAATTTGTCCTTGTAGCAAATGAAATGGTTAGAACATCTCAGTCCCATAATCCCATTAATTCCATTAACTGACCTTTAAGGGCTGTGATTGCTTTTGTGCTGACAAAATGACCTAGGAATTTGAGAGCTTGGGTGACTCCTAGTAAGGGGGAATTCATGGGCTTCCTGCACGCCAATTGTGACAATAGGAGTCCTTTACCAGTGGTGTCCTGTGGCTATCGTACTTCAGGATGCCAGCTGTTATTCCAAGTAGTCTCTCCTAGCCCATGCTTCTCTCTGGATATCAATACAGTGCAGTTAAAGGCTTACACATGGAGTTGGCGGGGCTATACACACAAGACACAGGAAGAGAGGCAAATAGTCCTTAATATATTGATATCCTATAAGTGCTTTACTTTTTTTTTTTAAAGGAAAGTGCACTCCTGCACACATAATTAAACACTGCATGTTGCATTGATGATTAACATATAAGAACGGTACTCTCAATCACAATTCAATCAATCAATCAATTCGGATTTATAAGGTGCAACTAATCACTCGGAGGCTTATTCGAACAGCCAGGTCTTGAGGGCCAATCAGGATTACGGAATGCAAGGCGATTGGAGTTGCGTGGGGAGGCTGTTCCAGGTCTTTGCTGCGATGTGGGAGACAGATCGTCTTTCACTTCTCCTTCGGTAGATGCGGTGAGTATAGGCAAGAGAAAGGGAGGCAGAGTGTAGTCTTCTCAATGGTTGGTCGAAGTTCAGGTGGTGGTTAATGTAGGTGGGTCCTTGGCTGTGTAGAGCCTTGTGTGTGTGGGTCAGCAGCTTGAATTGTCATTTCTTTTGTACGGGGAGCCAGTGGAGAGTCCTGACGTAGGGTGTGATGTCTGGCTGCAGCGTTTTGTATGGTCTGAAGTCTCTGTAGGAGGTGTACACCAATTCCTACATAGAGGGCGTTGCTGTAGTCCAGTCAGCTAGTGATGAGAGTCTGTGTGTCTCGTGTGTAGGGGTAGCCACTTGAAGATCCTACATAGCATGCGCAGAGTGAGTAAGCAGGCAGCGGAAACAGTGTTGATTTGTGATTTCATGGTGAGCTTGTTGTCAATGATGATTTTGAGGATTCTGGCATTGTTGGAGGGAGTGGGTGGGGCTCCTAGGTCTGATGGCCACCAGGAGTCGTTCCTTGTGTTGCTGCTCTTGTCAAAGATCAGTACTTCAGTCTTGTCTGTGTTCAGCTACAAGCAGTTGCTATTCATCCAGACAGCAACGCTTATCAGGCATCTGTGGAAGTTGGTTACGGTGGTGGTGGGGTCATCAGTGACTGAGAGGATGAGTTGGGTGTCATCTGCGTAGGGAAATTATGTTGAGACTGTGGGATCTGACGATGTTGGCCAGCACGGTCATATATGTGTTGAAGAGCCTGGGGCTGAGGGATGAGCCCTGGGGGACACCGCAGGTGATCTCTTTGGGTTCGGAGTTGAAAGGTGGGTTCTTCTGGTGAAGAAGGAGGTGATCCATCTGAGTGCGTCCCCACAGAAACCGATATGCTGGAGTCTTTCGATCAGCATGTGGTGGGATATGGTGTCGAAGGTTGCTGAGAGGCCAAGGAGGATCAGAGATGCTGTTTCTTCTCGGTCGAGGAGGATACAGATGTCATCGGTGGCTCCAATCAAGGCAGGTTCGGTACTGTGATCGCTGCTTAAGCCGGATTAGGAGGCGTTGAGTAGCTGGTTCTGCTCCAGGTATGTCATGAGTTGCTTGTTGATGATCTTTTCCAGTACCTTCACTGGGAATGGAACCCAGGAGATTGACCAGTAGTTTTTGAATTAGCTGGGGGTAGCAGAGGGCTTTTTGAGTAGTGGTGTGACTGATTTCCAGGTATTTGGAAATGTTGCAGTGGTGATAGAGGTGTTGAGCAGGGTGGTGAGTACCTGGCCGATCCTTTGTTTTCCGAGTTTGAAGATGTGGTGCGGGCATGGGTCTGTGGGAGCTCCCAAGTGGATGGATTTCATGGTGGAGGTGGTGTCCTGGGTGGAGAGGAGGTTCCAAGTGGTCTTTTGTGGTTCGTGTCAGTTGCAGTGGTGGCATATCTATAGAGGAAGTTGGTAGGTGTGGGTTGTGGTTTGAAGTTTCTGTATATGGTTGGCATCTCGTCGTGGAAGAAGTCAGCAAGGTTGTTGCACAGCTCTTAAAAGGGTGTGATGTTGTTTTCACTGGCAACCGGGTTGGAGAATTTCTCAATGAATTTGAAAAGTTCCTTGGTGTTGTTGGCGCTGGTTTCAATGTGTGCGGCTAGGGCTGTTTTCTTTGTCACCCTCAGCCGTCTCTCTCAGCTTTTTCCGTCATTCCCCTTCTTAGCCAGAGATCTGTGTTCAGCTGGATTTATAGTGTTTGGGTTCTAAGCCATATATTTCTCACTATAGTAAGCCTTGTGGCAATGCTTTCTCAACCATGTTCATAAGCACTGGGTCTGAAGTCCTCAAAACACTCATGTTACTCTGACAGACAAAATGGGCATGGACAAGTGACGTCCTTTCAGGTACAGTTCAGTTTTCACAGAGTGCCCTGGATTCTTCGAAGAAGAACTGTATAAGTGTGTTTCAGCGAGTGGGTACAGGGTCGCATACTACTTCAAAAATTATTATCTGTTGTAAGCTTTTGAGCTGATATGTAAAAACCATTCAGGCCCCAAATGAAGCCCATCTCCCAAATCGATAGTAAGAGTGCACCAAGACTTGAAAATGTTCTTCTTGGTTCAAAAAGTGAATGGGGCAAGGTCCAGTGCCTAATGCCATGTACAGGAATAAAGGTAATCCTGGTATCTATAGTTTATTCATTTATTTGGCAATTTTATATAGCCTACACAAGGCAGAAAAGGGTACCTTAGTGCCTTAAAGAGCATAGTTACTACTGCATACAAGTAGCTTACATAACAACAGTTGCATGGGTTAGAACATTTCAAACCTTTACATAAGTTTAAATCCACAATAACGCATATAAATAAATACCAGCAGGAAATTAGATTTTAGCCATTAGGATATGCGGTGACAATTGGAGCAGCGTAATTTAGGCTTCACCCTGTTTACGTCATGCTTATACATTTATGCTCCCATATGCGGCACATGTATTCAATATGTGCTTTAAATGTATTAGCATGTGCAATGCATTGAAATGAGTTAATAGTATGTAACTAATGCTGCCACTAAGAATTCACAAATAAGTGTAATAGGTTGTTCATTAGACTAATGTAATTACGTTTATTGCATATTCACGAATAATAATGATTGTTTGCTTTCACTGAATTATAATACTGTAATATGCATCCATTTTAATTCTCGAGTTAAATTACCCTGACATTAGGTCATAGCAGAAACTGTTTGCCTTCACACTGCCAGCATTGTTATGCTGGGTGCACTGGAGCCCACCTAGGGCACTCAGTCTGCACCGTTGTGGGCCACAGGGGGAGCCTGAATGCACCTGCAGTCATTGCCGGCTCTCTGCTTCCAGCGGCAGCCGGCTTTCCTCCCACACACAGGGAGCTACTAAACATGCAGCTCCCTCTGTATGCAAGCAATATTTTCGTCTGTTTCCCTGCCCTCATAACAGCAAAGCAGATTGCTTTTGGACAAGGGGAGCTGCATGACAGCAGCTCCCCTTGTCCAAAAGCAATGTCGGCTCCCGCAGGAGGCGGGGAGCCGGCAGGGACCGCGGGGGCATTGGGGCTCCCCCCGCAGTCCCAACGTAAGTCCAGGCCCCGGGGCATTGGGTCCCCAGGGCCATAATTGGCCTCAGGAGGGGGGCACATGGCCCCCCTGCCCTCAAAAAAATCAAAGCTGGACAGGCCCCGGGGTGGTGTCCCCGGGGTCATAATTGGCTCAGGAGGGGGGCCACGCGACCGCCCTCCAAAAAAGAAAATGAATAAAGTCTGGCCAGGCCCCTATATATATATTACCTACTGGCGGTCGCCAGTAGGTAGTTATAGTTAGGACCTTGTTTCTATAGGAAAATCGTTTTTTCTTTTGCCAATATCTGTGGCGTCGTTTGATAAATCTTCGTGAAATTTTCAAAACTAATGGGTCGGTCAGGTCAGCTGCTGTGTCGGGGTGATTCGTCAAGCGGGGGCCTAGTGAAAAGGGGGGTCCCAAAATGCATTTTCTCCATGTTAATTTCCATAGGAAACTTTAGACACGGCTACAGCCCGAACTGCTGAATGGAATTACACCAAATTTGGCAAATAGGTAGCTCTTGGTTCAGAAAGCACTCTTTTCTGTTAAATGGTGTAAATCCATTTAGTAGTTCCTGAGAAATGTAAACATTTCTCAGATATACAACTGTGGCCACAGAGGATCCACGAATCCTCCCGATCTTGAGCCTGCTATCTGATTGGCTATCAACACTTCAAACCAGGAAGTGTTGGCAGCCATCTTGTGACTCGGTTGAACCAAATCACAAGAAAAAAGGTTAAAAAACCTAGAAAAACAAGAAAAGGGGCAAGAGTAAAAACAGCCTAACCCCCTAGTCCTGCTCAGGGGTCCCACGGGTACCCCCAGGGCCCCAAATAAAATGAAGCGCAGGCTCCAACGCTTTGTTTCTTTTAGGCCCCTGGATGGGCCAGGTCCCGGGGCAATTGCAAATAGAGATGTGGGGGCCTGCGGAGGCCCCCTCAGCCCCGGGGACCGCCACCTCCCCGGGGCTATATTGTGAAAAAATGTGTGGGGGGGTCTCCTGTCCCCCCATGCAGCCCTATGGATGCCATTTCCCCAGGGCTATGTAGATTATAATGCGTGTGGGCTCCTGCCCCCTCTGCAGCCCTGGGGGCCGCCACCTCCCTGGGGCTATGTTAAAAGAAATGTGTGGGGGAGCTTCAGCCCCCCTACACAGCCCCAGGGACCACCACCTCTCCGGGGCTACTTCTAAAAATGGGAGGGGGGCCACAATTTGCTTTCCCATGTTCAAAGCAAGCACACTTTGCTTTTTACCCCTAGGAAGCTGCATGTCAGCAGCTCCCTGGGGGTAAAAAGCTATATGGCTCCCGCAGGAGGCAGGAGCCGTTCGGGACCGCAGGGGCCTTCAGGCTCCCCCGCAGTCCCCAACCAGCTAGCAATGCTCCGGAGTATGGGATCCCCAGGGCCGAAAATGGCCCCCTCACTTTTTTTATTTAAAAAGAAAATGTCAGTCCCCAGGGCCAAAATCTGCTTGGGGAGGGGGGCTGTACGCCCCCTCTCCTTAAAATAAGATTTAAAAAAAATAAAAAAAAATGGGCTGGTTCCAGGGGATGGGGTCCCTGGGGCTGAAAATTGCCTGGGAGGGGGGCCGCTCGGACCCCCTCCCTACAAAATCCGTAAAAAAATGGCCATGCCTGGGGAGGTGGGGTCCCTGGGGGCTGAAATCAGCCTGGGGCGGGGGGCCCGCATGCCTCCCTTTCTAACTAAAAATTAAAAGCAAGGCCTAGCCTAGCGGGTTGGGGTCCCCGGGGCCGAAATCGGCCTCAGGAGGGGGTCTACGCGGCCCCCCTCCCTTTTTATTTTAATTTTTTTTTAAATGGGTCCGGCCCCGGGGATGGGGTCCCCGTGGCCCAAAAGGATCAAGGGAAGGGGGGCCACACAGCCTCCCTTCCTAAAATACAAAACAAAAACAGAAGCTGGCAACTCGCCGGAGGCTCCCCTTTCTCCACTACTCTGCAAACGCGCCTCCTGGCATGCTCTTGGTTGGGGGATGAAGTCCCCTTCGCTCCTGAGGGTCCTTAGGGGCCAAATAGCCTACCTGTTACTTACCTCCAGTAAGTCCCACATAGTTGGATTGCTGAGAGAAGGTCTTAGGCTATGTCCCTTTCTCCATCACTCTGCAAACGCACCTCTCAGTGAACTGCTGGTGGGGTGATAAGGTCCCTTTGCATCCTGAGGGCCTCGGGACTAAAGTGGGCTTCATCCCCCAAGCAGCAGTGTGCCAGGAGGCATGTTTGCAGAGTGGTGGAGAAAGGGGGCATGGCCTCTGACCACCTCTCAGCAATCCAGCTGTGTGAGGCTTACTAGAGGTAACAGGAGAGCTAGTTGGCCCCCAGGGACCCTCCAGAGGCAAAGGGACTTCATCCCCCAACCAAGCGCGTGCCAGGAGGTGCGCAATCAGAGTGGTGGAGAAAGGGGGTGTGGCTTGCGACCACTTCTCAGCAATCCCACTGTGTGGGGCGTACTGGAGGTAACAGGTAGGGTAGTTGGCCCCTAAGGACCACCAGCAGCGAGAGGGACTTCATCCTCCAACCAAGAGTGCACCAGGAGACGCGTTTACAGACTGGTGGAGAAAGGGGGCATGGCCTGCTATCAGAACTCTGCAATCCTGCTGTGTGGGACTTACTGGAGGTAACAGGCGGGGTAGTTGGCCCACAAAGACGTCCTTGGGGCAAACTACCCCTCTTGTTACCTCCAGGAAGTCCCACACAATGGGATTACTAAGAGGTCTTCGGAGGCCACACCCCCCTTTCTCCACCACTCTGCAAACGCGCATCCTGGCACACTACTGGTTGCGGAATGAAGTCCACTTTACTCCAGAGGGAACTTGGGGGCCAAGAAGCCCTCCTGGTAGCTCCTGTAAGTCCTACACAGCGGAATTCCTGAGAGATGGTTGGAGGCCCAGCCCCTTTTCTCCAACACTTTGCAAACATGACTGCTAGTTAAAAAACTTTAAAAATTCACTGAAAAAAACAAAGGTTACAGGGACATTATAGTTAGGAATTAGCATTTAAAAAAGCCTTAGAAATTCATGAAAAAAACAGGTTACAGGAATGTTATGGTTAGGCTGACATTTCACTTGTACAAAGCCTGTGAAATTCAGCCGTTATAGTCAGCTGAGCTAACTATAACTCGCGTCCCCGCAATGCACTGCTGATGACGTCACATATTACATCACTCAGGACATGGTCAGTGACATCACTGATGACATCTCAAATGACATCACTGATGACATCACTGGTGACACCATTCACATATTCTCTGATGCACCTGCTCACACCCCAATTTAACCTTCCATACACCCACTCCAAATGTCATACTAAAATTCACGAAACTATAGACACACTAATACCAGTAAGTACCTACCCACTCACTGATTCATAGGTCTACACACACACACATCCACTCACTCACCCATACAGCCACTCATACACCCAGTCACTCACCAATTGAGCCTCTGATATATCCACTCATAGAGATACTCACACACCACCACTCACCCTTCGAGCTACTCACACACCCAGTCACTCACCCAAAGAGTCAATCACACTGCCACTTACTCACATATACAGTTATGCACACACCACCTTACTTATTTATACAGTTACTAACACATGCTTATTCTTTTACACAATCACTGACACAAGCACACACTCATCCATACAGCCACTCTCACAATCACTCACTAACACATACAGTCACTTATATACTCCAACACTCACATATACTGCCTTTCACATATGCAGTTACTCACCCATATACCACTGACACATCTATTTACTCACCAACAGAGCCATACGCACACTCACTCACCCATACAGCCCCTCGCAGATGTACTCATGAACCCATACACCCAGTGATTCACCCAGTCACGCATACATGCAGGGAGTCACACACCCCGTCACCCACCCATACAGACTCAGGCTCCCATACAGGTACTCAGACAACCAATCAATAACCCATATAGACACTCATGTAGCTACTCACCAACCCATGCACCCATGCACATACCAACTGACAGACTGATACAGACATTCACACAGATAAGTCACTCACCCATACATTCAGTGAGATACATATAATTACTCACTTATACAGTCAGTCACAAACCCACTGAATTATCCATACAGACACTCATACACCCACTCATTCTTCAATACTCCTTAGAGAATATATATATATATATTCACTGAAAAAACCATAGGTTTCAGGGACGTTATAGTTACAAATTAGCATTTAAAAACCTTTGAAATTCACTGAAAAAACCATAGGTTTTAGGGACAGTTATAGTTAGTTGGACATTGCACTCATACAAAACCCGTGAAATTCCCCCGTTATAGTTAGTCCAGCTAACTATAACTCGCGCCCCGCAATGCACTGCTGATGACGTCACATATTACATCACTCATGACATGGTCAGTGACATCACTGATGACATCACTGATGACATCTCAAATGACATCACTGATGACATCATCCAGTGACTGTGTGTTTCTGTAAAGTTTAAATATTTTTAATATATATAGGAAAAGACGTATTGAAGAATGAGTGGGTGTGTAAGTGTCTGTATGGATGATTTAGTAGGTGCGTGACTGACTCTATAAGTGAGTGATTTAACGTATCTTACTGAATGCATGGGTTAGTGACTAAACTGGGTGAATGTCTGTATCCGTCTGTCTGTTGCTGTGTAAGTGGCTGCATGTGTTTGTGAATAGCTACATGAGTGTCTATATGAGTTATTGAATGCTTGTCTGAGTATCTGTATGGGTGCCTGAGTGTTTGTGTGGGAGGGGTGTGTGCAACTCTGTGCATAGATGTGTGAGTGGGTGATTCACTGGGTGGATGGTTTCAAGAGTGTAACTGTGATAGACTGTATGGGTGGGTAAGTGTGTGTAAGAGTGTGTTAGTGAGTGAATGTATGTCCCAGTGGTACATGTGTGAGTAACTACATATGTGAAAGGCAGTATATATGTGTGTTGGAGTATATAAATAGCTATAAGCGAGAGTGAGTGATTGTGATAGTGGCTGTATGGATGAATGTGTGCTTGTATCAGTGATTGTATAAGAGCGTAAGAATGTGCTACTATTTGTATGAGTAAGTGAGCTGGTGTGTGTATAACTGTATAGGTGAGTAAATGGTAGTGTGTTTAATTATTTGCATGACTGACTAGGTGTGTGAGTACCTCTATGGATGAGTGGCGGTGTTTGAGTGTCTATATAGGAGTATGAGTGCATATGATAGTCCTGTACTGAGTGACCGTAAGTATGAGTGACTGTACGGGTGAGTGAGTGGATGTGTGCGTAGACCTAAGAATCAGTGAGTGGGTATGTAGTTATTGGTGTTGGAGTGTCTATGGTTTTGCGAATGGCAGTCTGTAATTTAGAGTGGGTGTATCAAAGGTTATATTAGATTGTGAGGAGGTGCATCAGATTATCACGTGGATGATGTCATCAGTGATGTCATTTGAGATGTCATCAGTGATGTCATCAGTGATGTCACTGACCATGTCATGAGTGATGTAATATGTGACGTCATCAGCAGTGCATTGCGGGCGCGAGTTATAGTTAGCTGGACTAACTATAACGGGGGAATTTCACAGGTTTTGTACGAGTGCAATGTCCAACTAACTATAACTGTCCCTAAAACCTATGGTTTTTTCAGTGAATTTCAAAGGTTTTTTAAATGCTAATTTGTAACTATAACGTCCCTGAAACCTATGGTTTTTTCAGTGAATTTCAAAGGTTTTTTAAATGCTAATTTGTAACTATAACATGTCTGAAACCTACAGTTTTTTCAGTGAATTTCAAAGGTTTTGTAAATGACAATTTTTAAATGTATTAATTGTTATATAAATTTTTTTCATACTGATTTCCAAATTTTTTAGAAACAATTTTTTTTTACATATTTTATTTTTTAAATTACATTGTAATTACATTATACATTACATTACAAAAAATACTTTCTCAGAATGAATTACTTTAGTTTAAATACTTTGCACATAGGCAATAGACTTTTAAGTACAGTAGTTACAGTTGTTGCAATGGGCACCACATTTTCAAACACAATGCAACATTCAGCTCAATGTGAATTTCTAGTTAAATGAAATTAGTTACTTTATGGATTACTTTTCTAACCACAGGACTGGATCCTAGATTCAGTCCTGGTACATCTCCTGTAAACAGTTGAGTAAAAGCGTTTTGGTTACAGTCGTGATTTTTAAGGAATATTATTGTATTTTAAAAGTTGACACTTAGAAACTTTTTCTCATAGAATCACCAATGTTATCCTATGGAAGGAAATTCACTTAGCAGGTAAAAACTGTTATCGTTACTTTTTCTTACTCAGTGTTGGATCCTGGATCCAGCACTGGTGCATCTCCTGTAAACAGTTGAAAGAATGCGTTTAAGTCATACAGGCGATTTTTAAGGAATATTTGTAGTTTGTGAAAATCGACACTTTGAAACTTTTCTGCTGAAAACCAGACAATGGATTCCTATGGAAGAAAATATAAGTTACTTGTAAGTACGGTTAAAATTACTTTTCAGGGTCAGTGCTGGGCTGAAAGATGCAGCACTGAGGTCTCTCCTGATAACAGGTGAGTAAATCGAAATTCGTATTTCGGCTGATTTTAGAGGAATATTTGTATGTTTCAAAAATCAACACTTAGAAACTTTTTCAGCAAAAAGCAGGCAATGATATCCTATGGAAGGAAATTCAAGTTACTGGTAAGTACGGTTAAAATTACTTTTGAGGATCAGTACTGGGCTGAAAGATGCAGCACTGAGGTCTCTCCTGATAACAGGTGAGTAAATCGGAATTCGTATTTCGGCTGATTTTAGAGGAATATTTTAAAGTTCCAAAACTCCACACTTAGAAGAATTTCCAAGTGAAACCAGTCAATGTTAGCATATGGAAGGAAATTCAAGTTACTGGTAAGTACGGTTAAAACTACTTTTCAAGACCAGTACTGGGCTGAAAGATACAGCACTGAGGTCTCTCCTGATAACAGGTGAGTAAATCGGAATTCGTATTTCGGCTGATATTAGAGGAATATTTTAAAGTTCCAAAACTCCACACTTAGAAGAATTTCCAAGTGAAACCAGTCAATGTTAGCCTATGGAAGGAAATTCAAGTTACTGGTAAGTACGGTTAAAATTACTTTTCAGGATTAGTACTGGGCTGAAAGATGCAGCACTGAGGTCTCTCCTGATAACAGGTGAGTAAATCAGAATTCGTATTTCGACTGATTTTAGAGGAATATTTGCACAATGGTGAAGGGAGGGGCGGGGCCTGAGGTGACATCTGTGCAAACGCGCCCCGTGGCGCGTTTTAAGTTGGGGATTAAGTCCCCTTGAATCATGAGGGTCCCTACGGGCCAACTAGCCCACCAGGAACCTCCAGTATGCGCCAGGGGGCTGCGTTGCAGAGACATGTACAGAGGCCACACCCCTTTTACACCTCTCTGCAACGCAGCTCTGTGGCGCTTTCTGGACGTACCTGTTGGGCTAGTTGGCCCCCAGGGACCCTCAGGATTGAAGGGGATTTAATTCCCCATCTTAAAACGCTCCACGGGGCCTGTTTGCACACATGTCACCTGAAGCCCGCGCCCTCCCTTCACCACTGTGCAAACGCGCCCCATGGCGCATTTTAAGTCGGGGGATTAACTCCCCTTGAATCCTGAGGGTCCCTGGGGTGCAACTAGCCCACCATATACCTCCAAAAGCGCCACAGAGCTGCGTTGCAGAGAGGTGTAAAAAGGGGCGTGGCCTCTGTACACCTCTCTGCAAGGCAGCTCCCTGGCGCATACTGGAGGTTCCTGGTGGGCTAGTTGGCCTCCAGGGACCCCCAGTATTCAAGGGGAATTGTTCCTCCTCTGCAAACGCGCCAGGGGGCGCGTTTGCAGAGTGGTGAAGGAAGGGGGCGGGGCCTGCGGGCCCGATCGTTTTTTATTTTTTCCCCTGAAGGGGGCTGTGCGGCCCCCTTCCTTTTTCCTATTTTTAGGCCCTGGGTCCCCATCCCCCAGGGCCTTACCCCTTTTTTTTAAGTTAAAATAAAAAAAAAAAAACGGGAAGTTGGCCCCCAGGGACCCTCAGGATTGAAGGGGATTTAATTCCCCATCTTAAAACGCTCCACGGGGCCTGTTTGCACACATGTCACCTGAAGCCCCGCGCCCTCCCTTCACCACTGTGCAAACGCGCCCCATGGCGCATTTTAAGTCGGGGGATTAACTCCCCTTGAATCCTGAGGGTCCCTGGGGTGCAACTAGCCCACCATATACCTCCAAAAAGCGCCACAGAGCTGCGTTGCAGAGAGGTGTAAAAGGGGCGTGGCCTCTGTACACCTCTCTGCAAGGCAGCTCCCTGGCGCATACTGGAGGTTCCTGGTGGGCTAGTTGGCCCCAGGGACCCCCAGTATTCAAGGGGAATTCGTTCCCCCTCTGCAAACGCGCCAGGGGCGCGTTTGCAGAGTGGTGAAGGAAGGGGGCGGGGCCTGCGGGCCCGATCGTTTTTTATTTTTTTTTCCCCTGAAGGGGGGCTGTGTGGCCCCCCTTCCTTTTTCCTATTTTTAGGCCCTGGGTCCCCATCCCCCAGGGCCTTACCCCTTTTTTTTAAATTAAAATAAAAAAAAAAAACGGGAAGCGGGCCGCGTGGCCCCCCTTCCCTGGGCCTGTATTGGCCCCGGGGACCCCATCCCCGGGGCATGGCCTCTTTTTTTTTATTTGGAGGGGGCTGCGTGGCCCCCTCCTCAGGCCATTTAAGGCCCCGGGGACCCCATCCCCGGGGCCGGCCTTGCACTTTTTTTTTTTTTTTACCTTTGGGGAGGGGGCTGCGTGGCCCCCTCCGTGGCCACTTATGGCCCCGGGGACCCCATCCCCCGGGGCCTGGCCTCTCGTTGGGGACTGTGGGGGTCCCCAAACCCCCCACAGTCCCGCCGGCTCCCCGTGTCCTACGGGAGCCGGCATTAGCTTACACATGGGGAGCAGCTAACATGCTGCTCCCCATGTGGAAAAGCAATCAGCTTTGGATATTGGAAGAGAGAGCAGGTTTCCTGCTCTCTCTTCCAATATCCAAAGCAGCTTGCAATGACAGGACGGGAGCCGCGAGGCTCCCGTCCTGTCATTGCAAACAGCAGTGTCCCGGGGTAGCACCCCGGGACACTGCAGGAGCCGGCCCTGGGGGTGGCGGTCCCCAGGGCCACCACAGGCTCCAGGAGGGGGCCGCGCGGCCCCCTCCTTACATTTTGAAAGCCCCGGGGAGGTGGTGGTCCCCGGGCTTGGGGTCCAAAACGGACCCCCATTGTAATTTTTCTTAGTGCCCCGGGGAGGTGGTGGTCCCGGGCGTGTGGGGGCTGGAGCCCCCACACAGGTTTTTCAAAAATAAAAAAGAAGCCCCGGGAGGTGGCGGTCCCCGTGGCTGCGGGAGGGCTCAGAGCCCTCCCGCACCATTATACATAAAGCCCCGGGGGTGGTGGTCCCCGGGGCTTGGAGGGCCCTTAGAGGCCCCCACACATAAAATTACCCCCCCAGCATGCCCCCGGGACTTGGCCCACCCGGGGGCCAATTAACATCGAAGCGCGGGAGACCGCGCTTCGATTTTTTTTTTCCGGCAGGATTCGCGCACCCTGAGCGCATCCTGCCGATTTAAAAAAAAAATAATACATTTTTTTTGCCCAGGGGGTCCTTGTGGGACCCCCTGAACAGACCTAGGGGGTCAGGGTGTTTCTACCCTGCCCCCTTTGTGCGCTTTGCGCACTTGTTTCTGTCCCTCGGTTCTACCGAGGGACAAAATGGCTGCCAACACTTCCTGATTTGGAGTGTTGACAGCCAATTAGCATGCAGCTCGTGATCGGGAGGGTGCGCGAATCCAACGCGGCCATAGATATATCTATCTTTTTACTTTTGATTTTCTCAGCAACTACTGAACGGATTTACACCATTTAACAAAAAGGGTTCTTTCTGAACCAAGAACTACCTCTTTGCCAAATTTGGTGTAATTCCGTTCAGCAGTTCGGGCTGTAGCCGTGTCTAAAGTTTCCTATGGAAAATTGCATGGGGAAAACGCGTTTTGGGACCCCCCTTTTTTCTCGGCCCCCGCTTGACAAATCCCCCCGAGACTTTCAGGGTAGGAGCGGACCGGAGCGCCCCACAAAGTTCGGATACGTCAACCGGCAAGAGAGTTATTTCAAATAGAATGTCGCGGATTTCCTATGGATAATAGGTTGTAACTATAACTATCTACTGGCGACCGCCAGTAGATAATATATATATATTATTATCGATGTTAATTGGCCCCCGGGTGGCCCAAGTCCCGGGGGCATGGTGGGGGGGGTTAATTTTATGTGTGGGGGGCTTCAAAGGGCCCCCCAAGCCCCGGGGACCGCCACCCCCGGGGCTTTTTTTTAAAATGGTGCGGGAGGGCTCTGAGCCCTCTCGCAGCCCCGGGACCACCACCTCCCCGGGGCTTTTTTTTTTTAAATTAAAGAACCTGTGTGGGGGCTCCAGCCCCCACACGCCCGGGACCGCCACCTCCCCGGGGCACTAAACATTTAAATATGGGGGTCCGTTACGGACCCCAGAGCCCCGGGGACCACCACCTCCCCGGGGCTGTGACCTGAATGGGAGGGGGCCGCGCGGCCCCCTCTTGGAGCCCTTGATGGCCCTGGGGACCACCACCCCCAGGGCCGGCTCCTGCAGTGTCCCGGGGTGCCTACCCCCGGGACACTGTAGTTTGCTATGGCAGGACGGGAGCCTCGCGGCTCCCGTCCTGCCATAGCAAACTGCTTTGGATATTGGAAGAGAGAGCAGGGAACCTGCTCTCTCTTCCAATATCCAAAGCACATTGCTTTCCACATGGGGAGCTGCATCTTAGCAGCTCCCCATGTGGAAAGCAATGCCGGCTCCCAAGGGACGCGGGGAGCCGGCGGGACTGTGGGGAGATTGGGGACCCCCACAGTCCCCAACGGAGAGGGCCAGCCCTGGGGGATGGGGTCCCCGGGGCAAGTAGTGGCCCGGGAGGGGGCCACGCGGCCCCCTCCCCAAAAAATAAAAATAATTAAATAAAAAAAAACGGAAAGGCCGGCCCCGGGGGATGGGGTCCCCGGGGCCTTAAATGGCCTGAGGAGGGGGCCACGCAGCCCCCTCCAAAGAAAAAAAAAAACGAGGCCATGCCCCGGGGGATGGGGTCCCCGGGGCCAATACAGGCCCAGGGAAGGGGGCCCCGCGGCCCCCTTCCCGTTTTTTTATTAAATATTTAATTTAAAAAAGGGGTAAGGCCCTGGGGGATGGGGTCCCCAGGGCCCAAAAACATGAAAAAGGAAGGGGGCCACACAGCCCCCTTCAGGGGACAAAAAAACCACAAAAAAACGATCGGGCCCGCAGGCCCCGCCCCTTCCTTCACCACTCTGCAAATGCGCCCCTGGCGCGTTTGCAGAGGGAGACGAATTCCCCTTGAATACTGGGGGTCCCTGGGGGCCAACTAGCCCACCAGGAACCTCCAGTATGCGCCAGGGGCTGCCTTGCAGAGAGGTGTACAGAGGCCACGCCCCTTTTACACCTCTCTGCAACGCAGCTCTGTGGCGCTTTTTGGAGGTATATGGTGGGCTAGTTGGACTCCGGGGACCCTCAGGATTCAAGGGGACTTAATCCCCCAACTTAAAACGCACCACGGGGCGCGTTTGCACAGTGGTGAAGGGAGGGGGCGGGGCTTCAGGTGACATGTGTGTAAACAGGCCCCGTGGCGCGTTTTAAGATGGGGAATTAAATCCCCTTCAATCCTGAGGGTCCCTGGGGGCCAACTAGCCCAACAGGTACATCCAGAAAGCGCCACAGAGCTGCGTTGCAGAGAGGTGTAAAAAGGGGTGTGGCCTCTCTACACGTCTCTGCAACGCAGCCCCCTGGCGCATATTGGAGGTTCCTGGTGGGCTAGTTGGCCCCTAGGGACCCTCAGGATTCAAGGGGACTTAATCCCCCAACTTAAAACGCGCCACGGGGCGCGTTTGCACAGATGTCACCTCAGGCCCCGCCCCTCCCTTCACCATTGTGCAAATATTCTTCTAAAATCATCCGAAATACGAATTCCGATTTACTCACCTGTTATAAGGAGAGACCTCAGTGCTGCATCTTTCAGCCCAGTACTGGTCCTGAAAAGTAATTTTAACCGTACTTACCAGTAACTTGAATTTCCTTCCATAGGATATCATTGCCTGCTTTTTGCTGAAAAAGTTTCTAAGTGTTGATTTTTGAAACATACAAATATTCCTCTAAAATCAGCCGAAATACGAATTCCGATTTACTCACCTGTTATCAGGAGAGACCTCAGTGCTGTATCTTTCAGCCCAGTACTGGTCCTAAAAAGTAATTTTAACCGTACTTACCAGTAACTTGAATTTCCTTCCATAGGCTAACATTGACTGGTTTCACTTGGAAATTCTTCTAAGTGTGGAGTTTTGGAACTTTAAAATATTCATCTAAAATCAGCCGAAATACGAATTCCGATTTACTCACCTGTTATAAGGAGAGACCTCAGTGCTGCATCTTTCAGCCCAGTACTGGTCCTGAAAAGTAATTTTAACCGTACTTACCAGTAACTTGAATTTCCTTCCATAGGATATCATTGCCTGCTTTTTGCTGAAAAAGTTTCTAAGTGTTGATTTTTGAAACATACAAATATTCCTCTAAAATCAGCCGAAATACGAATTCCGATTTACTCACCTGTTATAAGGAGAGACCTCAGTGCTGTATCTTTCAGCCCAGTACTGGTCCTGAAAAGTAATTTTAACCGTACTTACCAGTAACTTGAATTTCCTTCCATAGGATATCATTGCCTGCTTTTTGCTGAAAAAGTTTCTAAGTGTTGATTTTTGAAACATACAAATATTCCTCTAAAATCAGCCGAAATACGAATTCCGATTTACTCACCTGTTATCAGGAGAGACCTCAGTGATGTATCTTTCAGCCCAGTACTGGTCATAAAAAGTAATTTTAACCATACTTACCAGTAACTTGAATTTCCTTCCATAGGCTAACATTGAGTGGTTTCACTTGGAAATTCTTCTAAGTGTGGAGTTTTGGAACTTTAAAATATTCATCTAAAATCAGCCGAAATACGAATTCCGATTTACTCACCTGTTATCAGGAGAGACCTCAGTGCTGCATCTTTCAGCCCAGTACTAATCCTGAAAAGTAATTTTAACCGTACTTACCAGTAACTTGAATTTCCTTCCATAGGATATCATTGCCTGCTTTTTGCTGAAAAAGTTTCTAAGTGTTTATTTTTGAAACATACAAATATTCCTCTAAAATCAGCCGAAATACGAATTCCGACTTACTCACCTGTTATCAGGAGAAAACCCAGTGCTGCACCTTTTAGCCCAGCACTGACCCTGAAAAGTAATTCTAACCGTACTTACCAGTAACTTGAATTTCCTTCCATAGGCTAACATTGACTGGTTTCACTTGGAAATTCTTCTAAGTGTGGAGTTTTGGAACTTTAAAATATTCCTCTAAAATCAGCCGAAATACGAATTCCGATTTACTCACCTGTTATCAGGAGAGAACCCAGTGCTGCATCTTTTAGCCCAGCACTGACCCTGAAAAGTAATTTTAACCGTACTTACCAGTAACTTATATTTTCTTCCATATGAATCCATTGTCTGGTTTTCAGCAAAAAAGTTTCGAAGTGTTGATTTTTACAAACTACAAATATTCCTTAAAAATCACCTGTATGACTTAAACGCATTCTTTCAACTGTTTACAGGAGATGCACCAGTGCTGGATCCAGGATCCAACACTGAGTAAGAAAAAGTAACAATAACAGTTTTTTCCTGCTAAGTGAATTTCCTTCCATAGGATAACATTGGTGACCATATGAGAAAAAGTTTCTAAGTGTCAACTTTTAAAATACAATAATATTCCTTAAAAATCAGTACTGTAACCAAAACGCTTTTACTCAACTGTTTACAGGAGATGTCCCAGGACTGAATCTAGGATCCAGTCCTGTGGTTAGAAAAGTAATCCATAAAGTAACTAATTGCATTTAACTAGAAATTCACATTGAGCTGAATGTTGCATTGTGTTTGAAAATGTGTTGCCCATTGCAACAACTGTAACTACTGTACTTAAAAGTCTATTGCCTATGTGCAAAGTATTTAAACTAAAGTAATTCATTCTGAGAAAGTATTTTTTGTAATGTAATGTATAATGTAATTACAATGTAATTTAAAAATAAAATATGTAAAAAAAAATTGTTTCTAAAAATGTAGTAAATCTGTATGAAAAAAATTAATATAACAATTAATACATTTAAAAATTGTCATTTACAAAACCTTTGAAATTCACTGAAAAAACCATAGGTTTCAGGCACGTTATAGTTAGAAATTAGCATTTAAAAAACCTTTGAAATTCACTGAAAAAACCATAGGTTTCAGACACGTTATAGTTACAAATTAGCATTTAAAAAACCTTTGAAATTCACTGAAAAAACCATAGGTTTTAGGGACAGTTATAGTTACTTGGACATTGCACTCGTACAAAACCCGTGAAATTCCCCGTTATAGTTAGTTCAGCTAACTATAACTCGCGCCCGCAATGCACTGCTGATGACGTCACATATTACATCACTCATGACATGGTCAGTGACATCACTGATGACATCACTGATGACATCTCAAATGACATCACTGATGACATCATCCACGTGATAATCTGATGCACCTCCTCACACCCTAATATAACCTTTGATACACCCACTCTAAATTACAGACTGCCATTCGCAAAACCATAGACACTCCAACACCAATAACTACATACCCACTCACTGATTCTTAGGTCTACACACACACATCCACTCACTCACCCGTACAGTCACTCATACTTATGGTCACTCAGTACAGGACTATCATATGCACTCTTACTCCTATATAGACACTCAAACACCGCCACTCATCCATAGAGGTACTCACACACCTAGTCAGTCATGCAAATAATTAAACACACTGCCATTTACTCACCTATACAGTTATACACACACAAGCTTACTTAATCATACAAATATTAGCACATTGTTACGCTCTTATACAATCACTGATACAAGCACACACTCATCCATACAGCCACTCTCACAATAACACACTCTCACTTATAGCCATTTAAATACTCTAACACACATATATACTGCCTTTCACATATGTAGTTACTCACACATGTACCACTGGGACATACATTCACTCACTAACACACTGTTACACACACTTACCCACCCATACAGTCTATCACAGATGCACTCTTGAAACCATCCACCCAGTGAATCACCCACTCACACATCTATGCACAGTCGCACACACCCCATCCACACAAACACTCAGGCACCCATACAGATACTCAGACAACAAATCAATAACTCTTATAGACACTCATGTAGCTGTTCACAAACCCATGCAGCCACTTACACAGCAACAGACAGATACAGACATTCACCCAGTTTAGTCACTAACCCATGCATTCAGTAAGATACGTTTAATCACTCACTTATAGAATTAGTCACGCACCTACTAAATCATCCATACAGACACTTATACACCCACTCATTCTTCAAAACGCCTTTCCCTATATATATTAAAAATATTTAAACTTTACAGAAACACACAGTCACTGGATGATGTCAACAGTGATGTCATTTGAGATGTCATCAGTGATGTCATCAGTGATGTCACTGGCCATGTCATGAGTGATGTAATATGTGACGTCATCAGCAGTGCATTGCGGGGCGCGAGTTATAGTTAGCTGAACTAACTATAACGGGGAATTTCACGGGTTTTGTACGAGTGCAATGTCCAAGTAACTATAACTGTCCCTAAAACCTATGGTTTTTTCAGTGAATATATATATATATATATATATATATATATATATATATATATATATATATTCACTGAAAAAACCATAGGTTTTAGGGACAGTTATAGTTAGTTGGACATTTCACTCGATACAAAACCATAGAAATTCCCCGTTATAGTTAGTTCAACTAACTATAACTCGCGCCCCGCAATGCACTGCTGATGACGTCACATATTACATCACTCATGACATGGTCAGTGACATCACTGATGACATCACTGATGACATCTCAAATGACATCACTGATGACATCACTGATGACATCATCCAGTGACTGTGTGTTTCTGTAAAGTTTAAATATGTTTAATATATATAGGGAAAGGCGTATTGAAGAATGAGTGGGTGTATAAGTGTCTGAATGGATGATTTAGTACGTGCGTGACTGACTCTACAAGTGAGTTATTAAACGTATCTTACTGAATGCATGGGTTAGTGACTAAACTGTGTGAATGTCTGTATCCGTCTGTTTGTTGGTGTGTAAGTGGATGCATGGATTTGCGAATAGCTACATGAGTGTCCATAAGGGTTATTGATTGGTTCTCTGAGTATCTGTATGGCTGCCTGAGTGTTTGTGTGGGTGGGGTGTGTGTGACTCTGTACATAGATGTGTGAGTGGGTGATTCACTGGGTGCATGATTTCAAGAGTGCATCTGTGATGGACTGCTTGGGTGGGTGAGTGTGTGTATGGGTGTGTTAGTGACTGAATGTATATCTCAGTGGTACATGTGCGAGTAACTACATATGTAAAAGGCAGTATATATGTGTGTTAGAGTATTTAAATGGCTATAAGTGAGAGTGTGTGATTGTGAGAGTGGCTGTATGGATGCGTGTGTGCTTGTATCAGTTATTGTATAAGAGCGTAAGAATGTGCTAGTATTTGTATGAGTAAGTGAGCTGGTGTGTGTATAACTGTATAGGTGAGTAAATGGGTGTGTGATTAATTTTTGCATGACTGACTAGGTGTGTGAGTACCTCTATGGATGAGTGGCGGTGTGTGAGTGTTTATATAGGTGTATGAGTGCATATGATAGTCCTGTACTGAGTGACTGTAAGTATGAGTGACTGTACGGGTGAGTGAGTAGATGTGTGTGTGTAGACCTAAGAATCAGTGAGTGGGTATGTTGTTATTGGTATTGGAGTGTGTATGGTTTTGAGAATGGCAGTCTGTAATTTAGAGTGGGTGTATCAAAAGTTATATTAGGGTGTGAGAAGATGCATCAAATTATCACATGGATGATGTCATCAGTGATGTCATTTGAGATGTCATGAGTGATGTCATCAGTGATGTCACTGACCATGTCATGAGTGATGTAATATGTGACGTCATCAGCAGTGCATTGCGAGGCGCGAGTTATAGTTAGTTGAACTAACTATAACGGGGAATTTCTATGGTTTTGTACGAGTGAAATGTCCAACTAACTATAACTGTCCCTAAAACCTATGGTTTTTTCAGTGAATTTCAAAGGTTTTTTAAATGCTAATTTGTAACTATAACGTGTCTGAAACCTATGGTTTTTTCAGTGAATTTCAAAGGTTTTTTAAATGCTAATTTCTAACTATAACATGCCTGAAACCTATGATTTTTTAAGTGAATTTCAAAGGTTTTTTAAATGCTAGTTTCTAACTATGCCTACAGAGGTAGGACATGTGAAGAAAGAAGAAGAAACGCACACAAAGAAGCAAAAGAAATGCAGAAAGAAGCAACAGAAGTCCACAAAGACGAAGCAAAGTGCAGGAAGAAGCAAAAGATGTGCAGAAAGAA
Organism: Calotriton arnoldi; assembly: GCA_963921515.1. Taxonomy (NCBI): domain Eukaryota; kingdom Metazoa; phylum Chordata; class Amphibia; order Caudata; family Salamandridae; genus Calotriton; species Calotriton arnoldi. The sequence goes on from CAWUFW010008409.1 coordinate 648,651, forward strand.
CCAACAGAGGAGCAGAAAGAGGCCTTGTTGCAAAATCATCCTGTGCCCACAACTTTTTCAGACGGGTACTGGTGGTAACTGACTCTGACTAACCAGGGTCAGTGCTATGCTAAAAGACACTTAGAATACAGTGAAAACACCTACATACACTAGGGAACACTATGCGTTGGGGTACCCCTGTGATTAGCATGACCTCCTCTGTAAGTCCCTAGTACATAATAGGGCAAGGGGATTAAAACTACCTCTTAAAACGCGCTACAGGGCGCGTTTGCACAGTGGTGAAGGGAGGGGGGGCTTGAGGTGACATGTGTGCAAACGCGCCCCGTGGTGCGTTTTAAGTTGCGGGATTAAGTCCCCTTGAATCCTGAGGGTCACTGAGGCCCAACTAGCCCCCCAGGTACCTACAGTTAGGACCACAGAGCTGAGTTGCAGAGAGGCGTTCCGAGGCCACACACCTTTTTCACCTCTCTGCAACGCAACTCTGTTGTGCTTACTGAAGGTACCTGGTGGGCTAGTTGGCCCCAGGGTCCCTCAGGATTCAAGGGGAATTAATTCCCCAACTTAAAACGCACCACAGGGCGTGTTTGGGCACATGTCACCTGAGGCCCCGCCCCCTCCCTTCACCACTGTGCAAACGCGCCCAGTGGCGCGTTTTAAGTTGGGGGATTAGGTCACCTTGAATCCTGAGGGTCCCTGGGGCCCAACTAGCCCACCAGGTACTTCCAGTAAGCACCACAGGCCTGCGTTGCAACGCCTGTAACAAATTGTGCAGTTGTGTTTAGGTAGTGAAGGGGGTCATGCTGGGGGTAGTGTTTTAGGGTTTAGGGTAGTGCAGTGGTGTTTTAGTAGTGTAGGGGGTCATGCTGGGGGTAGATTTAGGGTTTAGGGTAGTGCAGTGGTGTTTGGATAGTGTAGGGAGTCATGCTGGGGGAGTGTTTTAGGGTTTAGGGTAGTGCAGTGGTGTTTGGGTAGTGTAGGGGGTCGTGCTGGGGGTAGTGTTTTAGGGTTTAGGGTAGTGCAGTGGTGTTTGGGTAGTGTAGGGTGTCCTGCTGGGGGTAGTGGTTTAGGGTTTAGGGTAGTGCAGTGGTGTTTGGGTAGTGTAGGGGGTACTGCTGGGGGTAGTGTTTTAGGGTTTAGGGTAGTGCAATGGTGTTTGGGTAGTGTAGGGGGTACTGCTGGGGGTAGTGTTTTAGGGTTTAGGGTAGTGCAGTGGTGTTTGGGTAGTGTAGGGGGTACTGCTGGGGGTAGTGTTTTAGGGTTTAGGGTAGTGCAGTGGTGTTTGGGTAGTGTAGGGGTTCGTGCTGGGGGTAGTGTTTTAGAGTTTAGGGTAGTGCAGTGGTGTTTGTGTAGTGTAGGGGGTCATGCTGGGGGTAGTGTTTTAGGGTTTAGGGTAGTTCAGTGGTGTTTGTGTAGTGTAGGAGGTCGTGTTTTAGGGTTTAGGGTAGTGCAGTGGTCTTTGGGTAGTATAGGGAGTCGTGCGGGGTAGTGTTTTAGGGTTTAGGGTAGTGCAGTGGTCTTTGGGTAGTGTAGGGGGTCGTGCGGGGGATAGTGTTTTAGGGTTTAGGGTAGTGCATTGGTGTTTGGGTAGTGTAGGGGGTCATGCGGGGGGTTGGTGTTTTAGGGTTTAGGCCAGTGCAGTGGTGTTTGGGTAGTGTAGGGGGTCGTGCTGGGGGAGTGTTTTAGGGTTTAGGGCAGTGCAGTAGTGTTCGGGTAGTGTAGGTGGTCATGCTGGGGGGAGTGTTTCAGGGTTTAGGGCAGTGCAGTCGTGTTCGGGGAGTGTAGGGGGTCGTGCAGGGGGTGGTGTTTCGGGGTTTAGGGCAGTGCAGTGGTGTTCGGGCAGTGTAGGGGGTCGTGCTGGGGCTGGTGTTTCAGGGTTTAGGGCAGTGCAGTGGTGTTCGGGCAGTGTAGGGGGTCGTGCTGGGGGTGGTGTTTTAGGGTTAGGGCAGTGCAGTGGTGTTTGGGTAGTGTAGGGGGTCGTGCTGGTGGTGGTGTTTCAGGGTTTAGGGCAGTGCAGTGGTGTTCGGGCAGTGTAGGGGGTCGTGCAGGGGGTGGTGTTACAGGGTTTAGGGCAGTGCAGTGGTGTTCGGGCACTGTAGGGGGTTGTGCAGTGGCAGGTGTTTCAGGGTTTAGGGCAGTGCAGTGGTGTTCGGGCAGTGTAGGGGGTCGTGCTGGGGGTGGTGTTTCAGGGTTTTGGGCAGAGCAGTGGTGTTCGGGCAGTGTAGGGGGTCATGCTGGGGGTGGTGTTTCATGGTTTAGGGCAGTGCAGTTGTGTTCGGGCAGTGTAGGGGGTATTGCTGGTGGTGGTGTTTCAGGGTTTAGGGCAGTGGTGTTCTGGCAGTGTAGGGGGTCTTGCTGGGGGTGATGTTTCAGGGTTTAGGGCAGTGCAGTGGTGTTCGGGCAGTGTAGGGGGTCTTGCTGGGGGTAGTGATTCAGGGATTAGGGCAGTGCAGTGGTGTTCGTGCAGTGTAGGGGGTCATGCTGAGGGTGGTGATTCAGGGTTTAGGGCAGTGCAGTAGTGTTCGGGCAGTGTAGGGGGTCGTGCAGGGGGTGGTGTTTCAGGGTTTAGGGCAGTGCAGTGGTGTTCGGGCAGTGTAGGGGGTCGTGCTGGGGGTGGTGTGTCAGGGTTTAGGGCAGTGCAGTGGTGTTCGGGCAGTGTAGGGGGTCGTGCAGGGGGTGGTGTTTCAGGGTTTAGGGCAGTGCAGTGGTGTTCGGGCAATGTAGGGGGTCGTGCTGGGGCTGGTGTTCCAGGGTTTAGGGCAGTGCAGTGGTGTTCGGACAGTGTAGGGGGTCTTGCTGGGGGTGGTGTTTCAGGGTTTAGGGCAGTGGTGTTCGGGCAGTGTAAGGGGTCTTGCTTGGGGTGATGTTTCAGGGTTTAGGGCAGTGCAGTGGTGCTCGGGCAGTGTAGGGGGTCTTGCTGGGGGTAGTGTTTCAGGGTTTAGGGCAGTGCAGTGGTGTTCGTGCAGTGTAGGGGGTCGTGCTGGGGATGGTGTTTCAGGGTTTAGGACAGTGCAGTAGTGTTCAGGCAGTGTAGGGGGTCGTGCAGGGGGTGGTGTTTCAGGGTTTAGGGCAGTGCAATGGTGTTCGGGCAGTGTAGGGGGTCGTGCTGGGGGTGGTGTTTCAGGGTTTAGGGCAGTGCAGTGGTGTTCGGGCAGTGTAGGGGGTCGTGCACGGGGTGGTGTTTCAGGGTTTAGGGCACTGCAGTGGTGTTCGGGCAGTGTAGGGGGTCGTGCTGGGGCTGGTGTTTCAGGGTTTAGGGCAGTGCAGTGGTCTTCGGGCAGTGTAGGGGGTCGTGCTGGGGCTGGTGTTTCACGGTTTAGGGCAGTGCAGTGGTGTTCGGGCAGTGTAGGGGCTCATGTTGGGGCTGGTGTTTCAGGGTTTAGGGCAGTGCAGTGGTGTTCGGGCAGTGTAGGTGGTCGTGTTGGTGCTGGTGTTTCAGGGTTTAGGGCAGTGCAGTGGTGTTCGGGCAGTGTAGGGGGTCGTGCTGGGGCTGGTGTTTCAGGGTTTAGGGCAGTGCAGTGGTGCTCGAGCAGTGTAGGGGGTCTTGCTGGGGGTGGTGTTTCTGGGTTTAGGGTAGTGCAGTGGTGTTCGGGCAGTGTAGGGGGTCATGCTGGGACTGGTGTTTCAGGGTTTTGGGCAGAGCAGTGGTGTTCGGGCAGTATAGGGAGTCGTGCTGGGGGTGGTGTTTCAGGGTTTAGGGCTGTGCAGTGGTGTTCGGGCAGTGTAGGGGGTCGTGCTGGGGGTGGTGTTTCAGGGTTTAGGGCAGTGGTGTTCGGGCAGTGTAGGGGGTCTTGCTGTGGGTGATGTTTCAGGGTTTAAGGCAGTGCTGTGGTGTTCGGGCAGTGTAGGGGGTCGTGCTGGGGGTGGTGTTTCAGGGTTTAGGGCAGTGCAGTGGTGTTCGGGCAGTGTGGGGGGTTGTGAAGGGGGTGGTGTTTCAGGGTTTAGGGCAGTGCAGTGGTGTTCGGGCAGTGTAGGGGGTCGTGCTGGGGGTGGTGTTTCAGGGTTTAGGGCAGTGCAGTGGTGTTCGGGCAGTGTAGGGTTTTGTGCAGGGGCTGGTGTTTCAGGGTTTAGGGCAGTGTAGTGGTGTTCGGGCAGTGTAGGGGGTCTTGCTGGGGGTAGTGATTCAGGGTTTAGGGCAGTGCAGTGGTGTTCGTGCAGTTTAGGGGGTCATGCTGAGGGTGGTGATTCAGTGTTTAGGGCAGTGCAGTAGTGTTCGGGCAGTGTAGGGGGTCGTGCAGGGGGTGGTGTTTCAGGGTTTAGGGCAGTGCAGTGGTGTTCGGGCAGTGTAGGGGGTCATGCTGGGGGTGGTGTTTCAGGGTTTAGGGCAGTGCAGTGGTGTTCGGGCAGTGTAGGGGGTCGTGCAGGGGGTAGTGTTTCAGGGTTTAGGGCAGTGCAGTGGTGTTCGAGCAATGTAGGGGGTCGTACTGGGGCTGGTGTTCCAGGGTTTAGGGCAGTGCAGTGGTGTTCGGGCAGTGTAGGGGGTCTTGATGGGGGTGGTGTTTCAGATTTTAGGGCAGTGGTGTTCTGGCAGTGTAGGGGGTCTTGCTTGGGGTGATGTTTCAGGGTTTAGGGCAATGCAGTGGTGTTCGGGCAGTGTAGGGGGTCTTGCTGGTGGTAGTGTTTCAGGGTTTAGCGCAGTGCAGTGGTGTTCGTGCAGTGTAGGGGGTCGTGCTGGGGATGGTGTTTCAGGGTTTAGGACAGTGCAGTAGTGTTCAGGCAGTGTAGGGGGTCGTGCAGGGGGTGGTGTTTCAGGGTTTAGGGCAGTGCAATGGTGTTCGGGCAGTGTAGGGGGTTGTGCTGGGGGTGGTGATTCAGGGTTTAGGACAGTGCAGTGGTGTTCGGGCAGTGTAGGGGTCGTGCACGGGGTGGTGTTTCAGGGTTTAGGGCAGTGCAGTGGTGTTCGGGCAGTGTAGGGGGTCGTGCTGGGGCTGGTGTTTCAGGGTTTAGGGCAGTGCAGTGGTCTTCAGGCAGTGTAGGGGGTCGTGCTGGGGCTGGTGTTTCACGGTTTAGGGCAGTGCAGTGGTGTTCGGGCAGTGTAGGGGCTCGTGCTGGGGCTGGTGTTTCAGGGTTTAGGACAGTGCAGTGGTGTTCGGGCAGTGTAGGTGGTCGTGCTGGTGCTGGTTGTAGGAAGGTGGAATCTGACTATATGGTTGCCCCCACTTTTTTATGGTGTGTTGCTGGTTTATGACTTAGTTGGACTGGGATCCTGCTATTCAGGACCCCAGCCTAGCTGCTTCCTCTCTAAAATGGTTTCCATGTGCCTTAGGCACATCACTGATTGGGATCTGGAGTACCATTATAAGTCCCTAGTATATGGTATACTATGTACCAAGGGCATAGGTACCTCAGAGGCCTGCCACCACCCCTGGAAGGCCATCCAAACTGACACCACAGGTCTGCTACTGCAGCCTGGGTAAGGTGGTGCATGCACCCCTTACTGTGATATAGGTTACCTATATCACTAAATACATACACACATATAAACCTATAAGTCACTCCTAAGGCAGGCCTTATCAATCCTAAAGGCAGAGTGCATGGTTCCTATGTGAGAGGGTGCCCCTGCATGAGCAGGGCCCCTCTGCAGCATTCGGAGACCATCTCTGATGCTGTTTGTAGTGCAGCCTGACCATATACTCTTAAGCGCATTATAACCTCGCGGTAAAATGCTAACTTTGGAATGGCTGCACCTAAACATGTCGTGTTTGGTGTCAAACATCTTGGAATACTACCCCCCCGCCAATTCTGGCGGCGGGGGTAGCATTCCACCCTTCTAGAGGGAAAGACATGTTAACTCTGGCTAGCCCGGTAACTTCTTTCCAAAGCCCTGGCATCACAAAATGGATGCTGCTGCCACAGACACGAGTCTGGCCTCCTGCTGCTGGACGAAACTCCGGCAGGGGAGGCCTGGACAATAGGTTTCCTGTCCCAGGGAGGTGTGACCACCTCCCCAGACAGGATAATGTGTATTGGGGCTGGGCGGGAGCACTTTCTGGTGCTTTGAAGTCCTGCACTGGGGGCACACTTGGTGTCCCTGTGCATACCCCAGTTCAAACCGGATCAGGGGCTTGCAGCCCCTGCTTTGGCGCGAACCGGACAAAGGGAAAGGGGTGTAGCCACCCCTCTGCCCTGACCCACCCCTAGGTGGGGCCACAGAGTAGTCCAACCCCTATCCTTAGTATAAGTATAGGAACCCAGTCCTTAGGACTTTAGATTATCCCTGGACGAAACTCTGAAACTGAATCCTGGACCTTCGACGCTCTACTCACGATTAGAGGACAGAAGAATCTCCCTTGGGGTCAAGGAGTGACTCCCCCTTGGCAGGCACCAAAGAAGCATCTGTCTGGTTCGCATTTCTGAAGCTCCCGTCGGACGCCGAAGTCATCGCATCACCAGAGGTGGATTCTCAGACTTCCCCAAGGCTACCCTGAGTCCCCAGCAAAGCTGAGGCCCGTGGCTATCGTGGGTGACTTGAAACCGTGACCCCTGGACACCGAGCACATTTGCAAGTGCATCCTCTTCTGGGTCTCCAGCACCACCTGCACCGAAGATCACTGGCCCTAACTCCACGAGTGTCCTGTAAGCCAGATCCACGTGCGGCATCATGAGGCTCCTTCGCGGTCACTAGCCCGTTGGCTAGTAGCCCTTAACGAAGGCCAATCTTTTCCTAACTTGGTATCCTGGTTGCTCCAGGCCTGCCCTCACTTACCCTCGCTGGGTGAGTTCCCCAGACCTTGCTGGTTTGCACCATCGACGATCTTCCTCTGCATCGAGACTTGCCGTTGCCAAGGCTTGTTGGGTCCAATCCGGTCGCCGTCACCTCAGCACTCGACAGACGTCGTGTACCAGCCCGAATCCTGCTCCTGGTTGCCGACAACACCTCCTGGACCTCGTGGCTGAAGAGTCAAGACGACCGTCAACGCACCTGAAGCACTCGACATCGGTGGGCATCTGTCCATCGCCTTCCTGGTCACTGGCTAGTGACCCAGACTCTGTCCCCTCTGCTTTCAGGTTCTTCAGAACTCCGATCCACTCTTGGATCCACCCGGACACTTTTCACTTGGTCGCCAGCAGCACTTTGCAGCAGATCGCCATTCAAATCGACGACGAAACCCGACCCCGAAAGGCACCTATGCACCCGGCTTCCCTGGGTGAGGTAACACGAGTACTCCGGTGCTCCCGTGGGTAGAGACTCTTCAAAGTCCTAGATCTCAAAGGGTTTGGTCCAAGTCCTCTTTTAAGTGTCCCTTTTCTCTAATTTCCCGATCACGACTTTCTCCATAGAAGTCAACGGCGTATCGCGGTTGTGTATTTACACTGCACGCGTCTCCCGTGGGTCCCCTGTGTCACTACCTTGGGTGGTTCCTTGTGGTCCAAGCACTTCTAGAGGCTCTAGGCCTAGTGTCTAGTTCAGTCGTGGTTCTTATACCACTTTATTGGTATATGGTTTGGTACGCCCCTAGGGCCCAAACGTGTATTTGTGCTATTACTGTGTTTAAATAACTTCTAACTTATGTACTTCGAACTCTAGCCTCATAAAGAGACTAGAGGGGTGTGTTTAGCAATAAATACATATATTTTGAATATATACCTGGTGTGGTGCTCTTTCATTTGATCACTCAAGAGATTATAGACTGGTAAAACAAGCTGCTTTACATTCCTTCAAGACTTAGCCTGAAGGCTGCTCTCCATAGCTACCACTAGGATAGCTTTCAATAAGGTTGTCTTTAACCTATCTCCAATAAGGGGTTGTTTGGACTGGTGCAAGGTGCCCACTATAATTAGTGGACAGCATATACCAGGCCAACTTCTCACATTGATGTGCAGCGTGTGGGATTCCAGCTTGCTATTGTTTTACCAGATAATCTCAATTGAATTGATCAACTGAAAACCACTAAAGGTACCTAAGGTACATATAATTTAAGCTTAGAATACAGTAAGTTCTACTGAACTTAGAGTTGTGTGTTAAGGGATAGCACAACCCTTTCTACAACTCAAGAGAGTTTAGTAGGCCACACTAGAGTAGGTAGTGCATACACCACACCACACTAGTAATGTCTTTAAGGGCAGGATCTAAAGAATCCTTGCAGGAAGCCATTGAGCTTCCATCCTCCAAGTATGATACACTCCCATTCTTGGAATTGAGAGCTTTATGCAACTTGAGGAAAATAAGGACAGGCCAAAGCCCCACCACCCAACACCTCAAGGAGTTGTTGGTGGCTTATGACCTTAGTAAGCCCTTGGGGACTGAAGGGGTAGGAGCTGAGGGTGGGGCGGATGATGAGGATGGGGTACCAGTACCCCCAGCCCCCCCTCTGAAACTGACCAGGAGGGCGAAAATGGCCCTGACCTGGATAATCCAACCCCTCCTGAGGAAGATGAAGAGGAGGATCAGAATGATGCCCCCTTTGTCCCCCCAGGAAGGATTGTGAGTGTGCCCAGAAGGTCTAGATCTTCTTCTCAGGAGTCTAACCACTCTGGCACCTCAATAGGGAGCTCTGTCTCATCTCATAGGAGGGAATCCTCTCATGAGAGAAGAAAGAGGCTGGTTCTATATGAGGAAGCTCAGCTTGAACTCAAAAAGAAGCAACTAGCCATAGACAGGGAGTCCCTAGATCTCTTTAGAGAGAGAAGAAAGTTGGGACTAGAGTCCCATGGTGGCAGCAATATCCCTAGAGATAGGGAAAGGTCTTATGACCATAGAAACCTAAACAAGATTGTTCCTCCCTACCAGAGTGGGGATGACATCCACAAATGGATAACTGCACTGGAGAGGGCCTGTAAAGTTCAGAAGGTCCCCCAGAGGCAGTGGGCAGCAATCTTGTGGCTCTCCTTTGCAGACAAAGGTAGAGACAAGCTCCTCACTGTAAGAGAAGAGGATGCTGACAATTACACAGTCTTGAAGAGTGCTCTGATAGATGGGTTTGGCCTAACCACTGAACAGTATAGGTTGAAGTTCAGAGACACCCAAAAAGCTCAGACTCAAGACTGGGTTGATTTTGTAGATTGTGCTACAAAGGCTCTGGAAGGTTGGATACATGGCAACAAAGTGCATGACTTTTTAGGATTGTACAATTTGATTATGAGGGAGCAGATCCTTAATAATTGTCAAAACCAGCTTTTGCACCAGTATCTGGTGGACTCTGATCTGACCTCTCCCCAAGAATTGGGAAAGAAGGCAGACAAATGGGTCAGAACCAGAGTAAAAACTAGAAATCAGGGTGGTGACCAGAAGAAAGATTCTACTAAGTCCCAAGAGAAAGGTGGGGATAAATCTAAGGATAAGTCCCCTACAGGGCCCCAAAATTCCTCTTCTGAGGGTGGGTCCCAAACTCCTTCCTCTCCTGAAAAGAAACCATATTGCCATGTCTGTAAAGGCCTGGGCACTGGAAAACTGATCCCAGTTGCCCCAGGATTGGCAATAAAGAAAATGTTCCTCCCACAACTACTACCACCCCTCCTGGTACTACCAGTAGTAATCCTCCAGTTGGGAGTAGTGCACCCAAAAAGTTGGGTGCTTTTGCAAGAGGAACAGAGGTGAGCCCTAGTTTAGACAGGGACCCCTCAACAGACTCCTCTGACTCTGATGGTGGTATAGGATTTGCCACCTTTACCATGGGTCCCACAGCGTTGGGCAGGTACAGATTGGAGCCAATAATTAATGGTCAGAAAGCTGTGGCATTTAGGGACACAGGGGCTAGTGTCACCATGGTGGCAGGGAAACTAGTCCCCCTCACCAGCTTTTACCTGAGTTTAAATACCAGGTGACCAACATTGATGGTGTCAGAACAGATCACCCCATGGCCATAGTCAATCTCAGCTGGGAGGGGGTCACAGGCCCAAAGAGAGTGGCAGTGTCCCCCACCTTACCTGTAGATTGCCTGATGGGCAATGATCTGGAGATTTCAGCCTGGGCTGAAGTTGAACACCAAACCCATCTCAGGATGCTGGGCGTCCCTGTAAAGGTTAGTGGGGCTGTGATGGCCACAGCCCCAGCCCAAGAATTTGGAGAGATGGAGCCTGAAAGAATGGCCCACTCTCCCCCAAAAGAGAGCACAAGGGTTGAAGAAAAGTCTTCTTCCCCCAGACAGTAGGTAAGGGTCAGCCTCCTCAGGGAACTGACCCTACCCCTAGTGAAGGAACTGCCCCAGAGGTAGTCAGGCCTGGCCTGGCCACACCCCTGATGGCAGAGGACCCTTCCAAGGTGGTACCCAGTCTGGAGCAGGTAACCTGCCCCTCTCTACCCTGCCTCAGTCAGCCCAGGGCTGCAGAGGTCAGGGAGGTCAGTGGACCCCCAGGGCCCCCTGTCCAGAGGAAGCCCCCATCAGCAGATTAGGGGCACCCAGGCTAGTAGCCCTAGCCAGGTGACAATTCCTCTACCCACTGAGGGATCCCCCATACCTTTATGTAGGGACCTCCCCCAGAAGGACTCTGGTAAGCAAGGGCAAACCTGGGACCAGAAGGTTCCAAACCTGCCATGTCCCTCCAGTAGTCCATCCAAAGAGACCCAACCCCCAGCTGTAGGCAGCCAAAGGTTGACCCTTAGAGCAAAGTGCAACTCAGTCATGGAAAGACAGGCATACATGGTGACCAGTGATCTGAGGAAGCTGAGGCCAACATTCCTAGGGCCTCACTTCCCTACTCAGACCCCTCACCAGCCTTGTACTTTACCTAAGCACACCACAGGTAGTGATTCCCCATGGTGGAGACCCTCTCATACCCTTAGGGTGAGGGATTGCTTAGTGGACCATAAGACAGGGGGCAACCATGCTAGTGCAGGTGCTTCCTTATATGGCCACTTAGTCAATAAAGGCTCAACTGGCCAAGGTTAGCCTTATCTCCTTTCGTTTGGGGGGGGTTATGTAGGAAGGTGGAATCTGACTATATGGTTGCCCCCACTTTTTTTATGGTGTTTTGCTGGTTTATGACTTAGTTGGACTGGGATCCTGCTATTCAGGACCACAGCCTAGCTGCTTCCTCTCTAAAATGGTTTCCATGTGCCTTAGGCACATCACTGATTGGGATCTGGAGTGCCCTTATAAGTCCCTAGTATATGGTATACTATGTACCAAGGGCATAGGTACCTCAGAGGCCTGCCAGGGGCTGCAGCATGTATTATGCCACCCCTGGAAGGCCATCCAAACTGACACCACAGGTCTGCTACTGCAGCCTGGGTAAGGTGGTGCATGCACCCCTTACTGTGATATAGGTTACCTATATCACTAAATACATACACACATATAAACCTATAAGTCACTCCTAAGGCAGGCCTTATCAATCCTAAAGGCAGAGTGCATGGTTCCTATGTGAGAGGGTGCCCCTGCATGAGCAGGGCCCCTCTGCAGCGTTCGGAGACCATCTCTGATGCTGTTTGTAGTGCAGCCTGACCATATACTCTTAAGCGCATTATAACCTCGCTGTAAAATGCTAACTTTGGAATGGATGCACCTAAACATGTCGTGTTTGGTGTCAAACATCTTGGAATACTACCCCCCCGCCAATTCTGGCGGCGGGGGTAGCATTCCACCCTTCTAGAGGGAAAGACATGTTAACTCTGGCTAGCCCGGTAACTTCTTTCCAAAGCCCTGGCATCACAAAATGGATGCTGCTGCCACAGACACGAGTCTGGCCTCCTGCTGCTGGACGAAACTCCGGCAGGGGAGACCTGGACAATAGGTTTCCTGTCCAAGGGAGGTGTGACCACCTCCCCAGACAGGATAATGTGTATTGGGGCTGGGAGGGAGCACTTTCTGGTGCTTTGAAGTCCTGCACTGGGGGCACACTTGGTGTCCCTGTGCATACCCCAGTTCAAACCGGATCAGGGGCTTGCAGCCCCTGCTTTGGCATGAACTGGACAAAGGGAAAGGGGTGTAGCCACCCCTCTGCCCTGACCCACCCCTAGGTGGGGCCACAGAGTAGTCCAACCCCTATCCTTAGTATAAGTATAGGAACCCAGTCCTTAGGACTTTAGATTATCCCTGGACGAAACTCTGAAACTGAATCCTGGACCTTCGACGCTCTACTCACGATTAGAGGACAGAAGAATCTCCCTTGGGGTCAAGGAGTGACTCCCCTGCTTGGCAGTCACCAAAGAAGCATCTGTCCGGTTCGCATTTCTGAAGCTCCCGTCGGACGCCGAAGTCATCGCATCACCAGAGGTGGATTCTCAAACTTCGCCGAGGCTACCCTGAGTCCCCAGCAAAGCTGAGGCCCGTGGCTATCGTGGGTGACTTGAGACCATGACCCCTGGACACCAAGCACATTTGCAAGTGCATCCTCTTCTGGGTCTCCCAAGAAGTCGTGCTTTGGGCTCCGAGTATCCCTAGCCTCCAGCACCACCTGCACCAAAGATCACCGGCCCCCACTCCACGAGTGTCCTGTAAGCCAGATCCACGTGCGGCGTCACGAGGCTCCTTCGCGGTCGCTAGCCCATTGGCTAGTAGCCCTTAACGAAGGCCAATCTTTTCCTATCTTGGCATCCTGGTTGCTCCAGGCCTGCCCTCACTTACCCTCGCTGGGTGAGTTCCCCAGACCTTGCTGGTTTGCACCATCGATGAACTTCCTCTGCATCGAGACTTGCCGTTGCCAAGGCTTGTTGGGTCCAATCCGGTCGCAGACACCTCAGCACTCGACAAACATCGTGTACCAGCCCGAATCCTGCTCCTGGTTGCTGCCAACGCCTCCTGGACCTCGTGGATGAAGAGTCAAGACGACCGTCAATGCACCTGAAGCACTCGACATCGGTGGGCATCTGTCCATCGCCTTCCTGGTCACTGGCTAGTGACCCAGACTCTGTCCCCTCTGCTTTCAGGTTCTTCAGAACTCCGATCCACTCTTGGATCCACCCGGACACTTTTCACTTGGTCGCCAGCAGCACTTTGCAGCAGATCGCCATTCAAATCGACGACGAAACCCGACCCCGAAAGGCACCTATGCACCCGGCTTCCCTGGGTGAGGTAACACGAGTACTCTGGTGCTCCCGTGGGTAGAGACTCTTCAAAGTCCTAGATCTCAAAGGGTTTGGTCCAAGTCCTCTTTTAAGTGTCCCTTTCTCTAATTTCCCGATCACGACTTTCTCCATAGAAGTCAACGGCGTATCGCGGTTGTGTATTTACACTGCACGCGTCTCCCGTGGGTCCCCTGTGTCACTACCTTGGGTGGTTCCTTGTGGTCCAAGCACTTCTAGAGGCTCTAGGCCTAGTGTCTAGTTTAGTCGTGGTTCTTATACCACTTTATTGGTATATGGTTTGGTACGCCCCTAGGGCCCAAACGTGTATTTGTGCTATTACTGTGTTTAAATAACTTCTAACTTATGTACTTCGAACTCTAGCCTCATAAAGAGACTAGAGGGGTGTGTTTAGCAATAAATACATATATTTTGAATATATACCTGGTGTGGTGCTCTTTCATTTGATCACTCAAGAGATTATAGACTGGTAAAACAAGCTGCTTTACATTCCTTCAAGACTTAGCCTGAAGGCTGCTCTCCATAGCTACCACTAGGATAGCTTTCAATAAGGTTGTCTTTAACCTATCTCCAATAAGGGGTTGTTTGGACTGGTGCAAGGTGCCCACTATAATTAGTGGACAGCATATACCAGGCCAACTTCTCACATTGGTGTGCAGCGTGTGGGATTCCAGCTTGCTATTGTTTTACCAGATAATCTCAATTGAATTGATCAACTGAAAACCACTAAAGGTACCTAAGGTACATATAATTTAAGCTTAGAATACAGTAAGCTCTACTGAACTTAGAGTTTTGTGTTAAGGGATAGCACAACCCTTTCTACAACTCAAGAGAGTTTAGTAGGCCACACTAGAGTAGGTAGTGCATACACCACACCACACTAGTAATGTCTTTAAGGGCAGGATCTAAAGAATCCTTGCAGGAAGCCATTGAGCTTCCACCCTCCAAGTATGATACACTCCCATTCTTGGAATTGAGAGCTTTATGCAACTTGAGAAAAATAAGGACAGGCCAAAGCCCCACCACCCAACACCTCAAGGAGTTGTTGGTGGCTTATGACCTTAGTAAGCCCTTGGGGACTGAAGGGGTAGGAGCTGAGGGTGGGGCGGTTGATGAGGATGGGACCAGGGGTACCGGTACCCCCAGCCCCTCCTCTGAAACTGACCAGGAGGGCGAAAATGGCCCTGACCTGGATAATCCAACCCCTCCTGAGGAAGATGAAGAGGAGGATCAAAATGATGCCCCCTTTGTCCCCCCAGGAAGGATTGTGAGTGTGCCCAGAAGGTCTAGATCTTCTTCTCAGGAGTCTAACCACTCTGGCACCTCAATAGGGAGCTCTGTCTCATCTCATAGGAGGGAATCCTCTCATGAGAGAAGAAAGAGGCTGGTTCTATATGAGGAAGCTCAGCTTGAACTCAAAAAGAAGCAACTAGCCATAGACAGGGAGTCCCTAGATCTCTTTAGAGAGAGAAGAAAGTTGGGACTAGAGTCCCATGGTGGCAGCAATATCCCTAGAGATAGGGAAAGGTCTTATGACCATAGAAACCTAAACAAGATTGTCCCTCCCTACCAGAGTGGGGATGACATCCACAAATGGATAACTACACTGGAGAGGGCCTGTAAAGTTCAGAAGGTCCCCCAGAGGCAGTGGGCAGCAATCTTGTGGCTCTCCTTTGCAGACAAAGGTAGAGACAAGCTCCTCACTGTAAGAGAAGAGGATGCTGACAATTACACAGTCTTGAAGAGTGCTCTGATAGATGGGTTTGGCCTAACCACTGAACAGTATAGGTTGAAGTTCAGAGACAGCCAAAAAGCTCAGACTCAAGACTGGGTTGATTTTGTAGATTGTGCTACAAAGGCTCTGGAAGGTTGGATACATGGCAACAAAGTGCATGACTTTTTAGGATTGTACAATTTGATTATGAGGGAGCAGATCCTTAATAATTGTCAAAACCAGCTTTTGCACCAGTATCTGGTGGACTCTGATCTGACCTCTCCCCAAGAATTGGGAAAGAAGGCAGACAAATGAGTCAGAACCAGAGTAAAAACTAGAAATCAGGGTGGTGACCAGAAGAAAGATTCTACTAAGTCCCAAGAGAAAGGTGGGGATAAATCTAAGGATAAGTCCCCTACAGGGCCCCAACATTCCTCTTCTGGGGGTGGGTCCCAAACTCCTTCCTCTCCTGAAAAGAAACCATATTGCCATGTCTGTAAAAGGCCTGGGCACTGGAAAACTGATCCCAGTTGCCCCAGGATTGGCATTAAAGAAAATGTTCCTCCCACAACTACTACCACCCCTCCTGGTACTACCAGTAGTAATCCTCCAGTTGGGAGTAGTGCACCCAAAAAGTTGGGTGCTTTTGCAAGAGGAACAGAGGTGAGCCCTAGTTTAGACAGGGACCCCTCAACAGACTCCTCTGACTCTGATGGTGGTATAGGATTTGCCACCTTTACCATGGGTCCCACAGCGTTGGGCAGGTACAGATTGGAGCCAATAATTAATGGTCAGAAAGCTGTGGCATTTAGGGACACAGGGGCTAGTGTCACCATGGTGGCAGGGAAACTAGTCCCCCTCACCAGCTTTTACCTGAGTTTAAATACCAGGTGACCAACATTGATGGTGTCAGAACAGATCACCCCATGGCCATAGTCAATCTCAGCTGGGAGGTGGTCACAGGCACAAAGAGAGTGGCAGTGTCCCCCACCTTACCTGTAGATTGCCTGATGGGCAATGATCTGGAGATTTCAGCCTGGGCTGAAGTTGAACACCAAACCCATCGCAGGATGCTGGGCGTCCCTGTAAAGGTTAGTGGGGCTGTGATGGCCACAGCCCCAGCCCAAGAATTTGGAGAGATGGAGCCTGAAAGAATGGCCCACTCTCCCCCAAAAGAGAGCACAAGGGTTGAAGCAAAGTCTTCTTCCCCCCAGACAGTAGGTAAGGGTCAGCCTCCTCAGGGAACTGACCCTACCCCTAGTGAAGGAACTGCCCCAGAGGTAGTCAGGCCTGGCCTGGCCACACCCCTGATGGCAGAGGACCCTTCCAAGGTGGTACCCAGTCTGGAGCAGGTAACCTGCCCCTCTCTACCCTGCCTCAGTCAGACGAGGGCTGCAGAGGTCAGGGAGGTCAGTGGACCCCCAGGGCCCCCTGTCCAGAGGAAGCCCCCATCAGCAGATTAGGGGCACCCAGACTAGTAGCCCTAGCCAGGTGACAATTCCTCTACCCACTGAGGGATCCCCCATACCTTTATGTAGGGACCTCCCCCAGAAGGACTCTGGTAAGCAAGGGCAAACCTGGGACCAGAAGGTTCCAAACCTGCCATGTCCCTCCAGTAGTCCATCCAAAGAGACCCAACCCCCAGCTGTAGGCAGCCAAAGGTTGACCCTTAGAGCAAAGTGCAACTCAGTCATGGAAAGACAGGCATACATGGTGACCAGTGATCTGAGGAAGCTAAGGCCAACATTTCTAGGGCCTCACTTCCCTACTCAGACTCCTCACCAGCCTTGTACTTTACCTAAGCACACCACAGGTAGTGATTCCCCATGGTGGAGACCCTCTCATACCCTTAGGGTGAGGGATTGCTTAGTGGACCATAACACAGGGGGCAACCATGCTAGTGCAGGTGCTTCCTTATATGGCCACTTAGTCAATAAAGGCTCAACTGGCCAAGGTTAGCCTTATCTCTTTTCGTTTGGGGGGGGGGGGTTATGTAGGAAGGTGGAATCTGACTATATGGTTGCCCCCACTTTTTTTATGGTGTTTTGCTGGTTTATGACTTAGTTGGACTGGGATCCTGCTATTCAGGACCCCAGCCTAGCTGCTTCCTCTCTAAAATGGTTTCCATGTGCCTTAGGCACATCACTGATTGGGATCTGGAGTGCCCTTATAAGTCCCTAGTATATGGTATACTATGTACCAAGGGCATAGGTACCTCAGAGGCCTGCCAGGGGCTGCAGCATGTATTATGCCACCCCTGGAAGGCCATCCAAACTGACACCACAGGTCTGCTACTGCAGCCTGGGTAAGGTGGTGCATGCACCCCTTACTGTGATATAGGTTACCTATATCACTAAATACATACACACATATAAACCTATAAGTCAATCCTAAGGCAGGCCTTATCAATCCTAAAGGCAGAGTGCATGGTTCCTATGTGAGAGGGTGCCCCTGCATGAGCAGGGCCCCTCTGAAGCGTTCGTAGACCATCTCTGATGCTGTTTGTAGTGCAGCCTGACCATATACTCTTAAGCGCATTATAACCTCGCGGTAAAATGCTAACTTTGGAATGGCTGCACCTAAACATGTCGTGTTTGGTGTCAAACATCTTGGAATACTACCCCCCCGCCAATTCTGGCAGCGGGGGTAGCATTCCACCCTTCTAGAGGGAAAGACATGTTAACTCTGGCTAGCCCGGTAACTTCTTTCCAAAGCCCTGGCATCACAAAATGGATGCTGCTGCCACAGACACGAGTCTGGCCTCCTGCTGCTGGACGAAACTCCGGCAGGGGAGGCCTGGACAATAGGTTTCCTGTCCCAGGGAGGTGTGACCACCTCCCCAGACAGGATAATGTGTATTGGGGCTGGGCGGGAGCACTTTCTGGCGCTTTGAAGTCCTGCATTGGGGGCACACTTGGTGTCCCTGTGCATACCCCAGTTCAAACCGGATCAGGGGCTTGCAGCCCCTGCTTTGGCGCGAACTGGACAAAGGGAAAGGGGTGTAGCCACCCCTCTGCCCTGACCCACCCCTAGGTGGGGCCACAGAGTAGTCCAACCCCTATCCTTAGTATAAGTATAGGAACCCAGTCCTTAGGACTTTAGATTATCCCTGGACGAAACTCTGAAACTGAATCCTGGACCTTTGATGCTCTACTCACGATTAGAGGACAGAAGAATCTCCCTTGGGGTCAAGGAGTGACTCCCCTGCTTGGCAGGCACCAAAGAAGCATCTGTCTGGTTCGCATTTCTGAAGCTCCCGTCGGACGCCGAAGTCATCGCATCACCAGAGGTAAATTCTCAGACTTCCCCGAGGCTACCCTGAGTCCCCAGCAAAGCTGAGGCCCGTGGCTATCGTGGGTGACTTGAGACTGTGACCCCTGAACACCAAATACATTTGCAAGTGCATCCTCTTCTGGGTCTCCCAAGAAGTCGTGCTTTGGGCTCCGAGTATCCCTACCCTCCAGCACCACCTGCACCAAAGATCACTGGCCCCCACTCCACGAGTGTCCTGTAAGCCAGATCCACGTGCGGCGTCATGAGTCTCCTTCGCGGTCACTAGCCCGTTGGCTAGTAGCCCTTAACGAAGGCCAATCTTTTCCTAACTTGGCATCCTGGTTGCTCCAGGCCTGCCCTCACTTACTCTTGCTGGGTGAGTTTCCCAGACCTTGCTGGTCTACACCATCGACAATCTTCCTCTGCATCGAGACTTGCCGTTGCCAAGGCTTGTTGGATCCAATCCGGTCGCCGACACCTCAGCACTCGACAGACATCGTGTACCAGCCCGAATCCTGCTCCTGGTCGCCGACAACGCCTCCTGGACCTCGTGGCTGAAGAGTCAAGACAACTGTCAACGCACCTGAAGCACTCGACATCGGTGGGCATCTGTCCATCGCCTTCCTGGTCACTGGCTAGTGACCCAGACTCTGTCCCCTCTGCTTTCAGGTTCTTCAGAACTCCGATCCACTCTTGGATCCACCCGGACACTTTTCACTTGGTCGCCAGCAGCACTTTGCAGCAGATCGCCATTCAAATCGACGACGAAACCCGACCCCGAAAGGCACCTATGCACCCGGCTTCCCTGGTTGAGGTAACACGAGTACTCCGGTGCTCCCGTGGGTAGAGACTCTTCAAAGTCCTAGATCTCAAAGGGTTTGGTCCAAGTCCTCTTTTAAGTGTCCCTTTTCTCTAATTTCCCGATCACGACTTTCTCCATAGAAGTCAACGGCGTATCGCGGTTGTGTATTTACACTGCACGCGTCTCCCGTGGATCCCCTGTGTCACTACCTTGGGTGGTTCCTTGTGGTCCAAGCACTTCTAGAGGCTCTAGGCCTAGTGTCTAGTTCAGTCGTGGTTCTTATACCACTTTATTGGTATATGGTTTGGTACGCCCCTAGAGCCCAAACGTGTATTTGTGCTATTACTGTGTTTAAATAACTTCTAACTTATGTACTTCGAACTCTAGCCTCATAAAGAGACTAGAGGGGTGTGTTTAGCAATAAATACATATATTTTGAATATATACCTGGTGTGGTGCTCTTTCATTTGATCACTCAAGAGATTATAGACTGGTAAAACAAGCTGCTTTACATTCCTTCAAGACTTAGCCTGAAGGCTGCTCTCCATAGCTACCACTAGGATAGCTTTCAATAAGGTTGTCTTTAACCTATCTCCAATAAGGGGTTGTTTGGACTGGTGCAAGGTGCCCACTATAATTAGTGGACAGCATATACCAGGCCAACTTCTCACACTGGTGTTTCAGGGTTTAGGGCAGTGCAGTGGTGTTCAGGCAGTGTAGGGGGTTGTGCTGGGGCTGGTGTTTCAGGGTTTAGGGCAGTGCAGTGGTGCTCGGGCAGTGTAGGGGGTCGTGCTGGGGGTGGGGTTTCTGGGTTTAGGGTAGTGCAGTGGTGTTCGGGCAGTGTAGGGGGTCGTGCTGGGGCTGGTGTTTCAGGGTTTAGGGCAGTGCAGTGGTGTTCGGGCAGTGTAGGGGGTCGTGCTGGGGCTGGTGTTTCAGGGTTTTGGGCAGAGCAGTGGTGTTCGGGCAGTGTAGGGAGTCGTGCTGGGGGTGGTGTTTCAGGGTTTAGGGCAGTGCAGTGGTGTTCGGACAGTGTAGGGTGTCGTGCTGGGGGTGGTGTTTCAGGGTTTAGGGCAGTGGTGTTCGGGCAGTGTAGGGGGTCTTGCTGTGGGTGATGTTTCAGGGTTTAGGGCAGTGCTGTGGTGTTCGGGCAGTGTAGGGGGTCGTGCTGGGGGTGGTGTTTCAGGGTTTAGGGCAGTGCAGTGGTGTTCGGGCAGTGTGGGGGGTCGTGAAGGGGGTGGTGTTTCAGGGTTTAGGGCAGTGCAGTGGTGTTCGGGCAGTGTAGGGGGTCGTGCTGGGGGTGGTGTTTCAGGGTTTAGGGCAGTGCAGTGGTGTTCGGGCAGTGTAGGGTGTTGTGCAGGGGCTGGTGTTTCAGGGTTTAGGGCAGTGTAGTGGTGTTCGGGCAGTGTAGGGGGTCGTGCTGGGGGTAGTGTTTCAGGGTTTAGGGTAGTGCAGTGGTGCTTGTGTAGTGTAGGGGGTCGTGCTGGGGGTAGTGTTTTAGGGTTTAGGGTAGTGCAGTGGTGTTTGTGTAGTGTAGGTGGTCATGTTTTAGGGTAGTGCAGTGGTGTTTGGGTAGTGTAGGGGGTCGTGCTGGGGGTAGTGTTTTAGGATTTAGGTTAGTGCAGTGGTGTTTGGGTAGTGTAGGGGGTCGTCCTGGGGGTAGTGTTTTAGGGTTTAGGGTAGTGCAGTGGTGTTTGTGTAGTGTAGGGGGTCGTGCTGGGGGTAGTGTTTTAGGGTTTAGGGTAGTGCAGTGGTGCTTGTGTAGTGTAGGGGGTCGTGCTGGGGGTAGTGTTTTAGTGTTTAGGGTAGTGCAGTGGTGTTTGTGTAGTGTAGGGGGTCATGTTTTAGGGTAGTGCAGTGGTGTTTGGGTAATGTAGGGGGTCGTGCTGGGGTAGTGTTTTAGGATTTAGGTTAGTGCAGTGGTGTTTGGATAGTGTAGGGGGTCGTGCTGGGGGTAGTGTTTTAGGGTTTAGGGTAGTGCAGTGGTGTTTGTGTAGTGTAGGGGGTCATGCTGGGGGTAGTGTTTTAGGGTTTAGGATAGTGCAGTGTTGTAGGAGAGTAGGATCTGCTTCACATAGGTACCCCCACTTTTTGCTGATGCTTCACTGTTTTTCGACCTTAGTCTGGCTGGGGCCCTGCTAATCAGAACCCCAGCCTAGCTGCTTCCTCTTTAAAATGGTTTCCATGTGCCTTAGGCACATCTCTGATTGGGATCTGGAGTGCCCTTATAAGTCCCTAGTATATGGTATACTATGTACCCAGGGCATAGGTACCTCAGAGGCCTGCCAGGGGCTGCAGCATGTATTATGCCACCCCTGGAAGGCCATCCAAACTGACACCACAGGCTTGCCCGGTAACTTCTTTCTAAAGCCCTGGCATCACAAAATGGATGCTGCTGCCACAGACACAAGTCTGGCCTCCTGCTGCTGCACGAAACTCCGGCAGGGGAGGCCTGGACAATAGGTTTCCTGTCGTAGGGAGGTGTGACCACCTCCCCAGACAGGACAATGTGTATTGGGGCTGGGCGGGAGCACTCTTGGGTGCTTTTGAAGTCCTGCACTGGGGGCACATTTGGTGTCCCTGTGCATACCCCAGTTCAAACCGGATCAGGGGCTTCCAGCCCCTGCTTTGGCACGAACTGGACAAAGGGAAAGGGGTGTAGCCACCCCTCTGCCCTGACCCACCCATAGGTGGGGCCACAGAGTAAGTCCAACCCCTAAACTTAGTATAAGTATAGGAACCCAGTCCTTAGGACTTTAGATTATCCCTGGACGAAACTCTGACACAGAATCCTGGACCTTCGACACTCTACTACAAGATTAGAGGACTGAAGAATCTCCCTTGGGGTCAAGGAGTGACTCCCCTGCTTGGCAGGCACCAAAGAAGCAATTGTCCGGTCTGCATCTCTGAAGCTCCTGTTGGACGCCGAAGTCTTTGCATCACCAGAGGTGGATTTCCAGACTTCCCCGAGGCTGCCCTGAGTCCCCAGCAAAGCTGAGGCCCGTAGCTGTCGTGGGTAATGTGGAACCATGACCCCTGGACACTGCACGTATTTGCAAGTGCATCCTCTTCTGGGTCTCCCACGAAGTCGTGCTTTGGGCTCCCAGTAGCCCCAGCCTCCAGGACCAACTGCACCGAAGATCACTGGCCTCCACTCCACGAGTGTCCTGTGAGCCAGATCCACGTGCACCGTCTTGAGGCTCCTTCGCGGTCGCTAGCCCGTTGGCTAGTAGCCCTTCACGAAGGCCAATCCTTTTCTTCTTGAGCTCTCTGGTTGCTCCAGGCTTGCACTCACTTACCTTTGCTGGGTGAGTTCTTCAGACCTTGCTGGTCTGCACAATCGTCAATCTTCAACTTCATTGAGACTTGCCGTTGCCAAGGCTTGTTGGGTCCAATCCGGTCGCCGATGCCTCAGCACTCGACAGACATTGTGTACCAGCCCGAATTCTGCTCCTGGTTGCTGACAACGCCTCCTGGACCTCGTGGCTGAAGAGTCAAGACGACTGTCTACGTACCTGAAGCACCCAACATCGGTGGGCATCTGCTCATCGCCTTCCTGGTCACTGGCTAGTGACCCAGACTCTGTCCCCTCTGCTTTCAGGTTCTTCAGATCTCCGATCCACTCCTGGATCCACCCGGACACTTTCCACTTGGTCGCCAGCAGCACTTTGCAGCAGATCGCCATTCAAATCGACGACGAAACCCGACCCCGAAAGGCACCTATGCACCCAGCTTCCCTGGGTGAGGTAACACGAGTACTCCGGTGCTCCCGTGGGTAGAGACTCTAGAAAGACCTAGTTCTCAAAGGGTTTGCTCCAAGTCCTCCTTTAAGTGTCCCTTTTCTTTAAATTCCTGATAGCGACTTTGCCCATAGAAGTTAACGGCGAATCGCGGCTGTGTATTTACACTGCACGCGTCCCCCGTGGGTCCCCTGTGTCACTACCTTGGGTGGTTCCTTGTGGTCCAAGCACTTCTACAGGCTCTAGGCCTAGTGTCTAGCTCAGTCGTGGTTCTTATACCACTTTATTGGTATATGGTTTGGTACGCCCCTAGGGCCCAAACATGTA
Organism: Calotriton arnoldi; assembly: GCA_963921515.1. Classification (NCBI taxonomy): domain Eukaryota; kingdom Metazoa; phylum Chordata; class Amphibia; order Caudata; family Salamandridae; genus Calotriton; species Calotriton arnoldi. The sequence continues at coordinate 671,465 of CAWUFW010008409.1, forward strand.
TTTGTGCTGTTACTGTGTTTAAATAACTTATAACGTATGTACTTCGAACTCTAGCCTCATAAAGAGACTAGAGGGGTGTGTTTAGCAATAAATACATATATTTTGAATATATACCTGGTGTGGTGCTCTTTCATTTGGTCACTCAAGAGATTATAGACTGGTAAAACAAGCTGCTTTACATTCCTTCAAGACTTAGCCTGAAGGCTGCTCTCCATAGCTACCACTAGGATAGCTTTCAATAAAGGTTGTCTTTAACCTATCTCCAATAAGGGGTTGTTTGGACTGGTGCAAGGTGCCCACTATAATTAGTGGACAGCATATACCAGGCCAACTTCTCACATTGGTGTGCAGCGTGTGGGATTCCAGCTTGCTATTGTTTTACCAGATAATCTCAATTGAATTGATCAACTGAAAACCACTAAAGGTACCTAAGGTACATATAAATTAAGTTTACTATACAGTAAGTTCTACTGAACTTAGAGTTGTGTGTTAAGGGATAGCACAACCCTTTCTACAACTCAAGAGAGTTTAGTAGGCCACACTAGAGTAGGTAGTGCATACACCACACCACACTAGTGATGTCTTCAAAGCCAGGACCTAGAGAGTCCTTGCCAGAAGCCACTGGGCTTCTTCCCTCCAGGTATGATACACTCCCATTCTTGGAATTGAGAGCATTATGCAACTTGAGGAAACTGAAGACAGGGCAAAGCCCCACCACCCAACATCTGAGAGAGATGTTAGAGGCTTATGATCTCAGCAGGCCCTTAGGGACTGAAGGGGTAGGAGCAGAGGGTGGGGCAGAAGATGAGGATGGGGCCAGGGGTAGCAACACCCCTAACCCCCCCTCTGGAACTGACCAGGAGGGTGACAATGACCCTGACCTGGATAACCCAATCCCTCCTGTGGAAGATGAGGAGGAGGATCAGGATGATCCCCACTTTGTCCCCCCAGGAAGGATTATGAGTGTGCCTAGAAGGTCTAGATCTCCTTCTCAGGAGTCTAACCACTCTAGCACCTCAATAGGGACCTCTGTCTCCTCTCATAGGAGGGAATCCTCTCATGAGAGTAGAAAGAGGCTGATTCAGTATGAGGAAGCTCAGCTTGAACTCAGAAGACAGCAATTGGCCCTAGACAGGGAGTCCCTAGATCTCTTTAGAGAGAGAAGAAAGATGGGACTAGAGTCCCATGGTGGCAGCAATATCCCTAGAGATAGGGAAAGGTCTTATGACCATAAAAACCTGAGCAAGATTGTCCCTCCCTACCAGAGTGGGGATGACATCCACAAATGGATAACTGCTCTAGAGAGGGCCTGTAAAGTACAGAAGGTCCCTCAGGGGCAGTGGGCAGCAATCTTGTGGCTCTCCTTTGCAGACAAAGGTAGAGACAAGCTCCTCACTGTAAGAGAAGAGGATGCTGATAATTACAAGGTCTTGAAGAGTGCTCTTATTGATGGGTTTGGCCTAACCACTGAACAATACAGGTTAAAGTTCAGAGATACCCAAAAGCACAGACTCAAGACTGGGTAGACTATGTGGATTGTTCTGCTAAGGCTCTGGAAGGCTGGTTGATGGGCAGTAAGGTGTGTGACTTCTCAGGATTGTACAATCTGATAATGAGGGAGCAGATTCTTAATAACTGTCAAAATCAGCTGTTGCATCAGTACCTGGTGGACTCTGATCTGACCTCGCCCCAAGAATTAGGAAAGAAGGCAGACAAATGGGTCAGAACCAGGGTGAGGCAGAAGGTACAGAACCAAGGTGGTGACCCTAAGAAGCAAGATTCTAAGAACTCTGATAAGGGTGGGGAGAAGGGTAAAGACCAGAAGTCTTCACAAGGGCCCCAAAAATCTTCTTCAGGTGGGGATTCACAGTCTAATAAGGGGAAAGGCCAAAAGAAACCATGGTGCAAGGTCTGTAAGCAAAAGTCCCACTGGACCAGTGATTGCACCAAGTCCAAAGACTCTAATCCAGCCCCCACCAATGCCCCTAAGGCACATGTTCCCCCTAGTACAGTTACAGTTGGTGGGAGTGCTCCAGCCAAGGGTTTAGTAGGGTTGACCCTGGGTACTGAGTGGGGCTCTGACCTAGTCAGAGAACTCACTCAGGCTGTGTTAGTCTGTGATGGAGGCATGGATGTGACCTCCTCTGTGAGTCCCAGTAATCTGGGCAAGTACAGACAACAGCCTTTAATCAATGGAAAAGAGGCTTTGGCATTTAGGGACACAGGGGCAAGTGTCACAATGGTGACACAAGACCTTGTGGATCCTGGGCAAGTTATACTAGGTGAAATGTACCAAGTGACCAATGCTAGCAATGTCAGAACAGACCATACTCTGGCAGTTGTTAACTTCTCCTGGGGAGGAGTAACTGGCCTTAAGAAGGTTGTGGTAAGTGCAGACCTACCAGTTGAATGCTTGCTTGGCAATGACTTAGAAACTTCAGCTTGGGCAGAAGTGGAGCTCAGGACCCATGCAGAAATGCTGGGCATCCCTGCAGATGTGTTTGCTGTGACCAGGTCACAGGCCAAAATGTCTAAAACTGAACAGGCCTTGGATTCTGGAATAATGGACCAAGTGCCTTCCAAGAGGAGGAGTAGTAGGGTAAAGGCAGTGCCTTCCCCTTGGCTCAGAAGGAAGATCAGTCTCTTGAGGGAGATGATCTCAGTCCTGAGGAAGGAACTGTCCCAGAGGAGCTTGAACCTGACCAGGTTGAGTTCTTGGGGACAGGGGGACCTTCCAGGGCAGATCTGAGCCAGGAGCAGCAGAGCTGCCCCTCTCTTGAACCCCTCAGACAGCAAGCTGCTGCTGAGGCTGCTGGGAAAGCTAGTGGTCCCCATACAGTGTATTGGGATGATGACTCCTGTACTCAGAGTGTAGAGACCCCAAGCCTGGTGCCACCAGGAGGTTGGTTATACCTCTAAAGTTCAGGGGCTTCCTATTGACCCTAGCCCATGATATTCCCTTAGCAGGTCACCTGGGCCAGAACAAGACTTGGGACAGAATTGTCCCTCACTTTCACTGACCCCACATGTCTGAAGGCACCAAGGAGTTTTGTCACTCCTGTGTAACCTGCCAGGCCAGTGGCAAGGCAGGTGGCACGACAAAGGCCCCCCTGATACCACTACCTGTGGTGGGGGTGCCCTTTGAAAGAGTGGGGATTGATATTGTTGGTCCCATGGATCCCCAAACAGCATCTGGGCACAGGGTTATCCTGGTGGTAGTGGATCATGCCACCAGGTACCCAGAGGCTATTCCCCTTAGGACCACTACAGCACCGGTGGTGGCAAGAGCCCTCCTGGGAGTTTTCTCAAGAGTGGGCTTTCCTAAGGAGGTTGTATCAGACAGGGGTGCTAACTTTATGTCTGGATACTTAAAAGCAATGTGGAAGGAGTGTGGAGTGACTTACAAGTTCACCACACCCTATCACCCACAATGCAATGGTTTAGTTGAGAGATTCAACAAAACCTTGAAGGGCATGATTAAAGGGCTCCCAGAAAAGCTTAGGCGAAGATGGGACATACTCTTGCCCTGCCTTTTATTTGCATACAGGGAGGTGCCTCAAAAGGGGGTTGGCTACAGCCCTTTTGAACTTTTGTTTGGTCACCCTGTCAGGGGTCCATTGTGCTTGGTGAAGGAAGGATGGGAGTTACCTCTCAAGCCCCCAAAGCAAGACATAGTGGACTATGTACTTGGTCTCCGCTCCCGGATGGCTGAGTATATGAAAAAGGCAACTAAAAACCTTGAGGCTAGCCAGGAACTTCAGAAAGCTTGGCATGACCAAAAGGCTGTACTGACTGTTTACCAGCCAGGACAGAAGGTGTGGGTGTTGGAGCCAGTGGCCCCAGCAGCTCTCCAAGACAAATGGAGTGGACCCCACACTATTGTTGAACAGAAGGGTGAGGTTACCTACTTAGTAGACCTAGGAACACCCAGGAGTCCCCACAGGGTTCTCCATGTCAACAGGTTAAAACCATATGTGGACAGGGCAGACATGGGCTTGCTCATGGCTACTGATGAAGGGCAGGAGGAAGAGAGTGACCCACTCCCTGACCTGCTCTCACAGAACCCTGACGATGGGTCAGTAGATGGTGTAGCCTTGGCAGGCAGCCTCACTACCCAGCAGCAAACTGATTGTAGACAGGTGCTCAATCAGTTTAGACACATGTTTTCACTGACACCCAGTCAGACCACCTGGTGCACTCATGAAGTGGACACTGGGGACAGTCTGCCTATTAAAAATAAGATTTATAGGCAACCTGACCATGTCAGGGACTGTATCAGGACTGAAGTCCAGAAAATGTTGGATTTGGGAGTTATTGAACCCTCAGATAGCCCTTGGGCTAGTCCAGTGGTCCTTGTGCCAAAACCTCACACCAGTGGTGGAAAAAGAGAGATGAGGTTTTGTGTGGACTACAGGGGTCTCAATGCAGTCACTAGGACTGATGCCCATCCAATACCTAGGGCAGATGAGCTAATAGATACTTTGGCCTCAGCCAAATATCTAAGCACATTTGACCTGACAGCTGGCTACTGGCAGATCAGACTAGCTGATGATGCAAAGCCAAAGACAGCATTCTCAACCCCTAGTGGGCATTATCAATTTGTGGTGATGCCCTTTGGTCTGAAGAATGCACCTGCCACTTTTCAGAGGTTGGTGAATACAGTCCTCACAGGTCTGGAAGCCTATAGTGCAGCATATCTAGATGATATTGCTGTCTTTAGCTCCACCTGGGAGGATCACCTGGTCCACCTCAGGAATGTTTTACAGGCCCTGCAAAAGGCAGGCCTGACTATCAAGGCCACCAAGTGCCAGATAGGGCAGAGTCAGGTTGTGTACCTGGGCCACCTTGTGGGTGGAGGCCAGGTTCAACCACTGCAGAGCAAGATTCAGACCATCATGGACTGGACTGCTCCAACTACCCAGACTCAGGTGAGAGCCTTTTTAGGCCTGACTGGGCACTATAGGAGATTTGTCAAGGGGTATGGATCAATAGTGACACCCCTGAATGACTTAACTTCTAAGAAAATGCCCAAGAAAGTTCAGTGGACAGCTAACTGTCAAAAGGCATTTGATGACCTGAAGCAGGCCATGTGCACTGCTCCCATTCTACAGAGTCCTGATTACTCCAAGAAGTTCATTGTTCAAACTGATGCATCTGAATTGGGGGTAGGGGCTGTACTGTCACAATTGAATGAAGAAGGTCAGGATCAGCCAGTAGCTTTCATTAGCAGAAGGCTGACCCCTAGAGAGAAACGTTGGTCAGCCATTGAGAGGGAGGCCTTTGCTGTGGTCTGGGCTCTGAAGAAGTTGAGGCCATACTTGTTTGGTACTCACTTCCTTGTTCAAACAGACCATAAGCCCCTCTTAAGGCTAAAACAAATGAAGGGTGAAAACCCCAAACTGCTTAGGTGGTCCATTTCCCTACAGGGGATGGACTTCACAGTGGAACATAGACCTGGGAGTAACCATGCCAATGCAGATGGACTCTCTAGGTACTTCCACTTAGAACATGAAGACTCAACTGGTCAAGGTTAGTTTAATGTCCCTACGTTTGGGGGGGGGGTTGTGTAGGAGAGTAGGATCTGCTTCACATGGGTACCCCCACTTTTTGCTGATGCTTCACTGTTTTTCGACCTTAGTCTGGCTGGGGCCCTGCTAATCAGAACCCCAGCCTAGCTGCTTCCTCTTTAAAATGGTTTCCATGTGCCTTAGGCACATCTCTGATTGGGATCTGGAGTGCCCTTATAAGTCCCTAGTATATGGTATACTATGTACCCAGGGCATAGGTACCTCAGAGGCCTGCCAGGGGCTGCAGCATGTATTATGCCACCCCTGGAATGCCATCCAAACTGACACCACAGGTCTGCTACTGCAACCTGGGTAAGGTGGTGCATGCACCCCTTACTGTGATATAGGCTACCTATATCATTACATACCTACACACATATAAACCTATAAGTCACTCCTATGGCAGGCCTTGTCAATCCTGAAGGCAGAGTGCATGGTTCCTATGTGAGAGGGTGCCCCTGCATGAGCAGGGCCCCTCTGCAGCGGTCGGAGACCCTTCTCTGATGCTGTTTGTAGTGCAGCCTGACCATATACTCTTAAGTGCATTATAACCTCGCGTTAAAATGCTAACTTTGGGATGGCTGCACCGAAACATGTCGTGTTTGGTGTCAAACATCTTGGAATACTACCCCCCGCCAATTCTGGTGGCGGGGGTAGCATTCCACCCTTCTAGAGGGAGAGACATGTTAACCCTGGCTTGCCTGGTAACTTCTTTCTAAAGCCCTGGCATCACAAAATGGATGCTGCTGCCACAGACACAAGTCTGGCCTCCTGCTGCTGGACGAAACTCCGGCAGGGGAGGCCTGGACAATAGGTTTCCTGTCGTAGGGAGGTGTGACCACCTCCCCAGACAGGACCATGTGTATTGGGGCTGGGCGGGAGCACTCTTGGGTGCTTTTGAAGTCCTGCACTGGGGGCACATTTGGTGTCCCTGTGCATACCCCAGTTCAAACCGGATCAGGGGCTTCCAGCCCCTGCTTTGGCGCGAACTGGACAAAGGGAAAGGGGTGTAGCCACCCCTCTGCCCTGACCCACCCATAGGTGGGGCCACAGAGTAAGTCCAACCCCTAAACTTAGTATAAGTATAGGAACCCAGTCCTTAGGACTTTAGATTATCCCTGGACGAAACTCTGACACAGAATCCTGGACCTTCGACGCTCTACTACAAGATTAGAGGACTGAAGAATCTCCCTTGTGGTCAAGGAGTGACTCCCCTGCTTGGCAGGCACCAAAGAAGCAATTGTCCGGTCTGCATCTCTGAAGCTCCCGTCGGACGCCGAAGTCTTTGCATCACCAGAGGTGGATTTCCAGACTTCCCCGAGGCTGCCCTGAGTTCCCAGCAAAGCTGAGGCCCGTAGCTGTCGTGGGTAACGTGGAACCGTGACCCCTGGACACCGCACGTATTTGCAAGTGCATCCTCTTCTGGGTCTCCCACGAAGTCGTGCTTTAGGCTCCGAGTAGCCCCAGCCTCCAGCACCAACTGCACCGAAGATCACTGGCCTCCACTCCACGAGTGTCCTGTGAGCCAGATCCACGTGCACCGTCTTGAGGCTCCTTTGCGGTCGCTAGCCCGTTGGCTAGTAGCCCTTCTCGAAGGCCAATCCTTTTCTTCTTGGGCTCTCTGGTTGCTCCAGGCTTGCCCTCACTTACCCTTGCTGGGTGAGTTCCTCAGACCTTGCTGGTCTGCACAATCGTCAATCATCAACTTCATCGAGACTTGCCGTTGCCAAGGCTTGTTGGGTCCAATCCGGTTGCCGACACCTCAGCACTCGACAGACATTGTGTACCAGCCCGAATCCTGCTCCTGGTCACCGACAACACCTCCTGGACCTCGTGGCTGAAGAGTCAAGACAACCGTCAACGTACCTGAAGCACCCAACATCGGTGGGCATCTGCTCATCGCCTTCCTGGTCACTGGCTAGTGACCCAGACTCTGTCCCCTCTGCTTTCAGGTTCTTCAGATCTCCGATCCACTCCTGGATCCACCCGGACACTTTCCACTTGGTCGCCAGCAGCACTTTGCAGCAGATCGCCATTCAAATCGACGACCAAACCCGACCCCGAAAGGCACCTATGCACCCGGCTTCCCTGGGTGAGGTAACACGAGTACTCCGGTGCTCCCGTGGGTAGAGACTCTAGAAAGACCTAGTTCTCAAAGGGTTTGCTCCAAGTCCTCCTTTAAGTGTCCCTTTTCTTTAAATTCCTGATCGCGACTTTGCCCATAGAAGTTAACGGCGATTCGCGGCTGTGTATTTACACTGCACGCGTCCCCCGTGGGTCCCCTGTGTCACTACCTTGGGTGGTTCCTTGTGGTCCAAGCACTTCTACAGGCTCTAGGCCTAGTGTCTAGCTCAGTCGTGGTTCTTATACCACTTTATTGGTATATGGTTTGGTACGCCCCTAGGGCCCAAACGTGTATTTGTGCTGTTACTGTGTTTAAATAACTTATAACTTATGTACTTCGAACTCTAGCCTCATAAAGAGACTAGAGGGGTGTGTTTAGCAATAAATACATATATTTTGAATATATACCTGGTGTGGTGCTCTTTCATTTGGTCACTCAAGAGATTATAGACTGGTAAAACAAGCTGCTTGACATTCCTTCAAGACTTAGCCTGAAGGCTGCTCTCCATAGCTACCACTAGGATAGCTTTCAATAAAGGTTGTCTTTAACCTATCTCCAATAAGGGGTTGTTTGGACTGGTGCAAGGTGCCCACTATAATTAGTGGACAGCATATACCAGGCCAACTTCTCACAAGTGGTGCTTGTGTAGTGTAGGGGGTTGTGCTGGGGGTAGTGTTTTAGGGTTTAGGGTAGTGCAGTGGTGTTTTTGTAGTGTAGGGGGTCATGTTTTAAGATGCAACGCTCCAATACCTGACCAGTCTGCACTACATAAAACTGCAAAAAAACTAAAAATAAAAAGTGTTTTGCACACTTTTGTCATTGGGCTATATGTGGGCTACATCTGGGTAATATTTGTGCTACATTTGGGCTATTGTTTCTCTGGTGGCCATCTTGGAAGACTTCTTTGTTATGAATTTTCCTAATTTCCTCATTTACTACAGTCTCCTCAGTAGTAAATACTTTCAGTTTTTTACTTTGATTCCATCAAGAAGGCATTCAGATGTGTCACACATTTGTCATAAATTCAGAATGTTAGCACTCTAGTTGCTCATTAGATCACTGTAGTAAAGCTACTGCTCACTAGGGAAGTCTGCTGCTGGTATTGAAAGTGCATGTTTCAGTCTGCATGTCAGAATATTTTAATGAAATAGAAGAGGATTTGAGAAGTCACTCAAAATGTGCCCTAATTTTTCTTTCTGCAGCACTAATCATAATTTCTATGGCAAAATGAACCCCCTCATTTTGTTCCTTTTTAAATTAAATGTTTTAAGTGTTACCACTTTATTCCAATCAAGATGGCTTCAGGTGTGCCATACTTTTGTCATAAGTAAGACTGTTAGCGCTCTAGTTGTTCTTTAGAACACTCTGGGAAGCTGCAGTAGAACTCAAAGGAATCAATTCTATGTCAGGACCAGAGGCTCCGATTATGCTTCTCATTTCTTTGCTCTTTTATTACAGCAGCCAATAAAAAAACACTTTATTTATAAAACTACAAATCCCATGAGCACCAGGTGCCCCATAACCATAGAGAGTATGCCTATATAAGGTCCAACTGAGGTAACCACTTCCTCTTTCTTTGCTGCTCCGCAGCCAGTTAAGTGCTCCCCCTTACTACTACTAATTTGTGGTTGTTAGTGTGTGGGTTGATAGCCTTGTGTTATATATATATATATATTCACTGAAAAAACCATAGGTTTCAGGGACGTTATAGTTACAAATTAGCATTTAAAAAACCTTTGAAATTCACTGAAAAAACCATAGGTTTTAGGGACAGTTATAGTTAGTTGGACATTGCACTCGTACAAAACCCGTGAAATTCCCCGTTATAGTTAGTCCAGCTAACTATAACTCGCGCCCGCAATGCACTGCTGATGACGTCACATATTACATCACTCATGACATGGTCAGTGACATCACTGATGACATCACTGATGACATCTCAAATGACATCATCCAGTGACTGTGTGTTTCTGTAAAGTTTATATATTTTTAATATATATAGGAAAAGACGTATTGAAGAATGAGTGGGTGTGTAAGTGTCTGTATGGATGATTTAGTAGGTGCGTGACTGACTCTATAAGTGAGTGATTTAACGTATCTTACTGAATGCATGGGTTAGTGACTAAACTGGGTGAATGTCTGTATCCGTCTGTCTGTTGCTGTGTAAGTGGCTGCATGTGTTTGTGAATAGCTACATGAGTGTCTATATGAGTTATTGAATGCTTGTCTGAGTATCTGTATGGGTGCCTGAGTGTTTGTGTGGGAGGGGTGTGTGCAACTCTGTGCATAGATGTGTGAGTGGGTGATTCACTGGGTGGATGGTTTCAAGAGTGCAACTGTGATAGACTGTATGGGTGGGTAAGTGTGTGTAAGAGTGTGTTAGTGAGTGAATGTATGTCCCAGTGCTACATGTGTGAGTAACTACATATGTGAAAGGCAGTATATATGTGTGTTGGAGTATATAAATAGCTATAAGCGAGAGTGAGTGATTGTGATAGTGGCTGTATGGATGAGTGTGTGCTTGTATCAGTGATTGTATAAGAGCGTAAGAATGTGCTACTATTTGTATGAGTAAGTGAGCTGGTGTGTGTATAACTGTATAGGTGAGTAAATGGTAGTGTGTTTAATTATTTGCATGACTGACTAGGTGTGTGAGTACCTCTATGGATGAGTGGCGGTGTTTGAGTGTCTATATAGGAGTATGAGTGCATATGATAGTCCTGTACTGAGTGACCGTAAGTATGAGTGACTGTACGGGTGAGTGAGTGGATGTGTGCGTAGACCTAAGAATCAGTGAGTGGGTGTGTAGTTATTGGTGTTGGAGTGTCTATGGTTTTGCGAATGGCAGTCTGTAATTTAGAGTGGGTGTATCAAAGGTTATATTAGGGTGTGAGGAGGTGCATCAGATTATCACGTGGATGATGTCATCAGTGATGTCATTTGAGATGTCATCAGTGATGTCATCAGTGATGTCACTGACCATGTCATGAGTGATGTAATATGTGACGTCATCAGCAGTGCATTGCGGGGCGCGAGTTATAGTTAGCTGGACTAACTATAATGGGGGAATTTCACGGGTTTTGTACGAGTGCAATGTCCAACTAACTATAACTGTCCCTAAAACCTATGGTTTTTTCAGTGAATTTCAAAGGTTTTTTAAATGCTAATTTGTAACTATAACGTCCCTGAAACCTATGTTTTTTTCAGTGAATTTCAAAGGTTTTTTAAATGCTAATTTGTAACTATAACATGTCTGAAACCTACAGTTTTTTCAGTGAATTTCAAAGGTTTTGTAAATGACAATTTTTAAATGTATTAATTGTTATATACATTTTTTTCATACTGATTTCCAAATTTTTTAGAAACAATTTTTTTTTACATATTTTATTTTTTAAATTACATTGTAATTACATTATACATTACATTACAAAAAATACTTTCTCAGAATGAATTACTTTAGTTTAATTACTTTGCACATAGGCAATAGACTTTTAAGTACAGTAGTTACAGTTGTTGCAATGGGCAACACATTTTCAAACACAATGCAACATTCAGCTCAATGTGAATTTCTAGTTAAATGCAATTAGTTACTTTATGGATTACTTTTCTAACCACATTACTGGATCCTAGATTCAGTCCTGGGACATCTCCTGTAAACAGTTGAGTAAAAGCGTTTTGGTTACAGTCGTGATTTTTAAGGAATATTATTGTATTTTAAAAGTTCGCACTTAGAAACTTTTTCTCATAGAATCACCAATGTTATCCTATGGAAGGAAATTCACTTAGAAGTTAAAAACTGTTATCGTTACTTTTTCTTACTCAGTGTTGGATCCTGGATCCAGCACTGGTGCATCTCCTGTAAACAGTTGAAAGAATGCGTTTAAGTCATACAGGCGATTTTTTAGGAATATTTGTAGTTTGTGAAAATCGACACTTTGAAACTTTTCTGCTGAAAACCAGACAATGGATTCCTATGGAAGGAAATTCAAGTTACTGGTAAGTACGGTTAAAATTACTTTTGAGGATCAGTACTGGGCTGAAAGATGCAGCACTGAGGTCTCTCCTGATAACAGGTGAGTAAATCGGAATTCGTATTTCGGCTGATTTTAGAGGAATATTTTAAAGTTCCAAAACTCCACACTTAGAAGAATTTCCAAGTGAAACCAGTCAATGTTAGCCTATGGAAGGAAATTCAAGTTACTGGTAAGTACGGTTAAAATTACTTTTCAGGACCAGTACTGGGCTGAAAGATGCAGCACTGAGGTCTCTCCTGATAACAGGTGAGTAAATCAGAATTCGGATTTCGGCTGATTTTAGAGGAATATTTGTATGTTTCAAAAATCAACACTTAGAAACTTTTTCAGCAAAAAGCAGGCAATGATATCCTATGGAAGGAAATTCAAGTTACTGGTAAGTACGGTTAAAATTACTTTTGAGGATCAGTACTGGGCTAAAAGATGCAGCACTGGGTTCTCTCCTGATAACAGGTGAGTAAATCGGAATTCGTATTTCGGCTGATTTTAGAGGAATATTTTAAAGTTCCAAAACTCCACACTTAGAAGAATTTCCAAGTGAAACCAGTCAATGTTAGCCTATGGAAGGAAATTCAAGTTACTGGTAAGTACGGTTAAAATTACTTTTCAGGACCAGTACTGGGCTGAAAGATGCAGCACTGAGGTCTCTCCTGATAACAGGTGAGTAAATCAGAATTCGGATTTCGGCTGATTTTAGAGGAATATTTGTATGTTTCAAAAATCAACACTTAGAAACTTTTTCAGCAAAAAGCAGGCAATGATATCCTATGGAAGGAAATTCAAGTTACTGGTAAGTACGGTTAAAATTACTTTTGAGGATCAGTACTGGGCTAAAAGATGCAGCACTGGGTTCTCTCCTGATAACAGGTGAGTAAATCGGAATTCGTATTTTGGCTGATTTTAGAGGAATATTTTAAAGTTCCAAAACTCCACACTTAGAAGAATTTCCAAGTGAAACCAGTCAATGTTAGCCTATGAAGGAAATTCAAGTTACCGGTAAGTACGGTTAAAATTACTTTTGAGGATCAGTACTGGGCTGAAAGATGCAGCACTGAGGTCTCTCCTGATAACAGGTGAGTAAATCGGAATTCGTATTTCGGCTGATTTTAGAGGAATATTTTAAAGTTCCAAAACTCCACACTTAGAAGAATTTCCAAGTGAAACCAGTCAATGTTAGCCTATGAAGGAAATTCAAGTTACCGGTAAGTACGGTTAAAATTACTTTTCAGGACCAGTACTGGGCTGAAAGATGCAGCACTGAGGTCTCTCCTGATAACAGGTGAGTAAATCAGAATTCGGATTTCGGCTGATTTTAGAGGAATATTTGTATGTTTCAAAAATCAACACAGAAACTTTTTCAGCAAAAAGCAGGCAATGATATCCTATGGAAGGAAATTCAAGTTACTGGTAAGTACGGTTAAAATTACTTTTGAGGATCAGTACTGGGCTGAAAGATGCAGCACTGAGGTCTCTCCTGATAACAGGTGAGTAAATCGGAATTCGTATTTCGGCTGATTTTAGAGGAATATTTTAAAGTTCCAAAACTCCACACTTAGAAGAATTTCCAAGTGAAACCAGTCAATGTTAGCCTATGAAGGAAATTCAAGTTACCGGTAAGTACGGTTAAAATTACTTTTCAGGACCAGTACTGGGCTGAAAGATGCAGCACTGAGGTCTCTCCTGATAACAGGTGAGTAAATCAGAATTCGGATTTCGGCTGATTTTAGAGGAATATTTGTATGTTTCAAAAATCAACACTTAGAAACTTTTTCAGCAAAAAGCAGGCAATGATATCCTATGGAAGGAAATTCAAGTTACTGGTAAGTACGGTTAAAATTACTTTTGAGGATCAGTACTGGGCTGAAAGATGCAGCACTGAGGTCTCTCCTGATAACAGGTGAGTAAATCGGAATTCGTATTTCGGCTGATTTTAGAGGAATATTTTAAAGTTCCAAAACTCCACACACAGAAGAATTTCCAAGTGAAACCAGTCAATGTTAGCCTATGAAGGAAATTCAAGTTACCGGTAAGTACGGTTAAAATTACTTTTCAGGACCAGTACTGGGCTGAAAGATGCAGCACTGAGGTCTCTCCTGATAACAGGTGAGTAAATCAGAATTCGGATTTCGGCTGATTTTAGAGGAATATTTGTATGTTTAAAAAATCAACACTTAGAAACTTTTTCAGCAAAAAGCAGGCAATGATATCCTATGGAAGGAAATTCAAGTTACTGGTAAGTACGGTTAAAATTACTTTTGAGGATCAGTACTGGGCTGAAAGATGCAGCACTGAGGTCTCTCCTGATAACAGGTGAGTAAATCGGAATTCGTATTTCGGCTGATTTTAGAGGAATATTTTAAAGTTCCAAAACTCCACACTTAGAAGAATTTCCAAGTGAAACCAGTCAATGTTAGCCTATGGAAGGAAATTCAAGTTACTGGTAAGTACGGTTAAAATTACTTTTCAGGATTAGTACTGGGCTGAAAGATGCAGCACTGAGGTCTCTCCTGATAACAGGTGAGTAAATCAGAATTCGTATTTCGGCTGATTTTAGAGGAATATTTGCACAATGGTGAAGGGAGGGGCGGGGCCTGAGGTGACATCTGTGCAAACGCGCCCCGTGGCGCGTTTTAAGTTGGGGGATTAAGTCCCCTTGAATCATGAGGGTCCCTACGGGCCAACTAGCCCACCAGGAACCTCCAGTATGCGCCAGGGGGCTGCGTTGCAGAGACATTTACAGAGGCCACACCCCTTTTTACACCTCTCTGCAACGCAGCTCTGTGGCGCTTTCTGGACGTACCTGTTGGGCTAGTTGGCCCCCAGGGACCCTCAGGATTGAAGAGGATTTAATTCCCCATCTTAAAACGCGCCACGGGGCCTGTTTGCACACATGTCACCTGAAGCCCCGCCCCTCCCTTCACCACTGTGCAAACACGCCCCGTGGCGCGTTTTAAGTCGGGGATTAACTCCCCTTGAATCCTGAGGGTCCCTGGGGTGCAACTAGCCCACCATATACCTCCAAAAAGCGCCATAGAGCTGCGTTGCAGAGAGGTGTAAAAGGGGCGTGGCCTCTGTACACCTCTCTGCAAGGCAGCCCCTGGCGCATACTGGAGGTTCCTGGTGGGCTAGTTGGCCCCCAGGGACCCCCAGTATTCAAGGGGAATTCGTTCCCCCTCTGCAAACGCGCCAGGGTGCGCGTTTGCAGAGTGGTGAAGGAAGGGGGCGGGGCCTACGGGCCTGATCGTTTTTTTTGTTTTTTTCCCCCCTGAAGGGGGGCTGTGTGGCCCCCCTTCCTTTTTCCTATTTTTAGGCCCTGGGGACCCCATCCCCCAGGGCCTTTCCCCTTTTTTTAAAATTAAAATAAAAATAAAAAAACGGGAAGGGGGCCGCGTGGCCCCCCTTCCCTGGGCCTGTATTGGCCCCGGGGACCCCATCCCCCGGGGCATGGCCTCTTTTTTTTTTATTTGGAGGGGGCTGCGTGGCCCCCCTCCTCAGGCCATTTAAGGCCCCGGGGACCCCATCTCCCGGGGCAGGCCTTGCACTTTTAAAAAAAAAAAAAATTCCTTTGGCGAGGGGGGCTGCGTGGCCCCCCTCCTGGGCCACTTATGGCCCCGGGGACCCCATCCCCCGGGGCCTGGCCTCTCGTTGGGGACTGTGGGGGGGTCCCCAAGCCCCCACAGTCCCGCCGGCTCCCCGTGTCCTACCCTACGGGAGCCGGCATTGCTTTTACACATGGGGAGCTGCTAAGATGCAGCTCCCCATGTGGAAAAGCAATCGGCTTTGGATATTGGAAGAGAGAGCAGGTTTCCTGCTCTCTCTTCCAATATCCAAAGCAAGTTTGCAATGACAGGACGGGAGCCGCGAGGCTCCCGTCCTGTCATTGCAAACAGCAGTGTCCCGGGGGTAGGCACCCCGGACACTGCAGGAGCCGGCCCTGGGGGTGGTGGTCCCCAGGGCCATCAAGGGCTCCAGGAGGGGGCCGCGCGGCCCCCTCCCTACATTTTGAAAGCCCCGGGGAGGTGGTGGTCCCCGGGCTCTGGGGGTCCAAAACGGACCCCCATTTAAATTTTTCTTAGTGCCCCGGGGAGGTGGTGGTCCCCGGGGCATGTGGGGGCTGGAGCCCCCCACACAGGTTTTTTTAAATAAAAAAGAAGCCCCGGGGAGGTGGCGGTCCCCGGGGCTGCGGGAGGGCTCAGAGCCCTCCCGCACCATTATACATAAAGCCCCGGGGGTGGTGGTCCCCGGGGCTTGGGGGCCCTTAGAGGCCCCCACACATAAAATTAACCCCCCCAGCATGCCCCCGGGACTTGGCCCACCCGGGGGCCAATTAACATCGAAGCGCGGGAGACCGCGCTTCGATTTTTTTTCTTTTCGGCAGGGTTCGCGCTCCCTGAGCGCATCCTGCCGATTTTTTAAAAAAAAAGAAATTTTTTTGCCCAGGGGTCCTTGTGGGACCCCTGAGCAGACCTAGGGGGTCAGGGTGTTTCTACCCTGCCCCCTTTGTGCGCTTTGCGCACTTGTTTCTGTCCCTCGGTTCTACCGAGGGACAAAATGGCTGCCAACACTTCCTGGTTTGGAGTGTTGACAGCCAATTAACATAAAGCTCGTGCTCGGGAGGATCCGCGGCCCTAGATATCACTATCTTTTTTACTTTTCATTTTCTCAGCAACTACTGAACGGATTTACACCATTTAACAAAAGGGTTCTTTCTGAACCAAGAACTACCTCTTTGCCAAATGTGGTGTAATTCCGTTCAGCAGTTCGGGCTGTAGCCGTGTCTAAAGTTTCCTATGGAAAATTGCATGGGGAAAACGCGTTTTGGGACCCCCTTTTTTCTCAGCCCCCGCTTGACGAATCCCCCCGAGACTTTCAGGGTAGGAGCGGACCGGAGCGGGCCATAAAGTTTGAAAATTTTGCAAAGATACGTCAACCGGCAAGAGAGTTATTTCAAATAGAATGTCGCGGATTTCCTATGGATAATAGGTTGTAACTATAACTATCTACTGGCGACCGCCAGTAGATAATATATATATATATATATATATATATATATATATATATATAGATATAGTGCTAAATTGATATTGTATGCTTTCTGCTCACTGTGTAATGCAGGCTCGCGTTTCTTTTTCACTTTCTGTCCATGAAGTGCTAGTCACTTGTTCCCGCGCTGATCGTAAATCTGATCGGGTCCGCGGGTCGCGTGCACCGCGTTAATCACCACTTCAACCGTCGCGCCCAGGGAGCGCTCTGCCTCCCCTGCCGGGCGCTCTGCGCCCGCTGCAGTCATCAGTGGAGTGGGAGTAGGGGAGCGAGGCCGCGCGTCTGCTGGACGCGCAGTCCTCTTTCTGCTTGGACGAGCGGCCGATCAGCGCGCATGCGCGGCGGCCATTTTTGGTCAATTTCACTGTCAAATTACAGTGATCGCTATGAGCGGGAGCAACGCTCCGATTTAAAAATTGACAGACTCGTCCTTTAGCTCCCGCTGACGCCCGTGGCTTACAGCAGCTGGGGCCTGATTAATTGAGCATAGGCATTGCCTAGAGAGGTTGGCAAGCCCTCCCTCCACTTTACAATATACTATATACTATTGATTGCATAGACGCTTGGCTTGCCTGGGGTCGTACCTCTCCCCCGTGATTGTCCAGTGCAGTGGACCCTGTGTTAGTGTGCTATCTCGCACTACAGTGTGGCAGAGAGCAAGGTACATCCAACTACCCTCTTAAATATGGCTGAATTCCTGTATGGGGAAGACTATTTTGAGGATGAGCTGGCTGGCTCCTTGGAGATGGACCTCGTAGAGGCCTTGGATGCGGGGGTGCAACAGTCAGTTAATTCTGCACTAGTGTGGGCAATTGCACCCCTAAAGAGCCACCTGAACGCCTATGCGCTGCAGCAGGGATGGCTTCCCGCCACGAACACGCGACCCAAGTCCAATACTAAGAAGAGTTCTAATCCTCACACAGAGGATTTTGTGCGCCTCACTAGGGCCATGGTGACTGACCACTCCTACGTTACGCCCGATGACACTGCGAGCTCCCTTCAAGGGGAGGATGGGGACTCACCATCAGAGCAAGAGTCAGATCAGAAGGAGGCTCCTCGACCCGTGAAGAAAACCAGGAAAGAACATCATCTTGAGCCCTCACTACCCAAGGTCCTAACCTTCGAGCCTGCGGACATCGTCCATCCAAACTCGACCGCATGGCTCCCGCCGCAGGAGGTGGCGGACTATGTTCAAGCGCACCTACGAAGACCTTTTGACAAGGATGTCAGGGCTTGACTTCGGTCCGAATGCCCGAGACCAAACTTGGCGGCAAAAGTGGCAGACACTCCCGAGGTGGACCCCACCATGCTGACATATTTTAAAAAGTATTCAAAGGATGCCAAAAAAGGTATCGACCGCGCTTGGCAATCCTGTCAGGACAAGTTATTAGACTTGTCGGGGCCCCTCACGAAAAAACTAGAATTGGGCTACCAAGCCAAGGAATCAGGAACACCGGTTAATCCAGACGGACTTATTGGTTGGGCGCAAAGGGTGGTGTGCCAACTTGGCAACGTCAACTGCGCCATGTCCAGTGAGAGGAGACAGTCTATCCTCCTCAAACTTGTCCCCAAACTAGCGAAGTTGTCCTCTTCGGAGGCGGGGCCTGTGGCTCAAGGCCTCCTTTTTGGCCAACCGTTTTTAAAAGAACTGACTAATTTGTAGCCGCCTTCAGTGGCCTGGATAAGGTGCAGGAGTCCCTGAAACGCGCCTTTTGGCCGGTTTTCGCCAGGGCCGGACGAAGTCGAGGGCGGTCATTCGGCTGAGGATTTAATCAAGTCGCCCACGTGGCCAGCACCACCAGAGAGGAGGGTATCAGGACCCCAACTCCGGAAACTCCTCCTTCTACCCCACCCGGAAAGCAAAGAACCGGTTCCGGAGGGGCAGGTTCGGTGGCAACCAGGGCAACCACCAGGACACTGGAAATACAGGTGAGACTCATCTTGTGTTCGGAGGTGGTGTTTGGGGGGACGGATCCACTCTTTCCTACAGGTCTGGCAAACGATCTCGCAAGATGCTTGGATCTTGGAGACGGTCCAACGGTACAAACTGGAACTGTACGATACACCCGCTCAGAGCTCTCTTCCCCCTCCCATACATTTTTCCTGTCAAGAGCAGAGTTTTATCACGGACGAGATCCAATCTCACCTGAAGAAAGGAGCAATCGTGACCACTCAACTCCACCCTCGGGGTTTTATCAGCAATGTTTTCCTGGTCCAGAAAAAAGGGGGCGGGTCCAGGTTAGTCCTAAATTTAAAAGAGTTCAACGGGTGGATAATCTACCGTCACTTCAAGATGGAAGGCATCCATCTTTTGCGAGACCTTTTACAAGAAGGGGATTGGATGGTCCGTCTAGACCTGAAAGACGCGTACCTATCCGTTCCCATCTACGCCCCACATCGACATTTTCTTCAGTTTTTCTGGCAGGGCGCCTGCTACGAATACAAGGTCCTTCCTTTCGGACTTTCGTCAGCACCTTGGTGCTTCACGAAACTCCTTCGTCCGGCAATGGAGTCCTTGAGAGCGCGCGGGGTTCCTTGATCGTCTACCTGGACGACATCATTATCATGGCTCGCTGCCCCCAACTGGTGACCACGCATCTGGAGTGGACCATCGATTTGCTTCAGAGCCTGGGTTTCGTGGTGAACCCTCAGAAGTCCATCCTGTCCCCCACACAATCTATAGAATTTCTGGGTTTTCAGGTCGATTCTCGGAGCTGCCAGCTTCTCCTTCCCTCACAAAAGATCAGAGCAATCAAGAAAGACTTGAGGTTGATTGTGAACAGGCAGATTGTATCCTTGAGGTCGATAGCCCGGGTAGTGGGTCTACTAGCCTCTTCGATCCATGCTATTTTACCGGGACCCCTTCACTACCACGCACTCAAACGCTTAAAAATTCAAGATCTCCGCAAAGGTCTCAGATATGCCGAACGGATTCCTCTTACCGACGAAGCGAGGTTGGAAATGTTGTGGTGGTTAGACCACATGGAGTCGTGGAATGGCAGAGCCATATTCGGATCCAGTCCCGAGGTAGTGATCGAATCGGACACCAGCCGCTGGGGATGGGGAGCCAGCTGCAGTCCGATTTCGACGGGGGGTCGGTGGTCTCAGGAGGAGCTCTCCCTACACATCAATTGCCTGGAACTGCTGGCAGGCTCGTTTGCGATTTGCAGTCTCTCCCCCCAGAAGACGGATTGCTGCATCCTCTTGCGGATGGACAACGTATCGGCGGTCCGATACGTGAACAAGCTGGGGGGAACGAGGTCCCGAATTCTTGCAGAGATCGCCAAGGACTTTTGGCATTATTGTCTGCGCCACAGAATATCAGTCGTGGCGGAGTACCTCCCGGGACGCAGCAACGAGGTGGCAGATTGGCACTCTCGTTACCTACAGGATTTCAGCGATTGGAGGCTTCGCCCCCGAGTTTTCCGTGTCCTGAATCAATTATGGGGCCCTTGTCGGTTAGATTTGTTTGCGTCACGGCTGAACAAACAACTCCCGGATTTTTACAGCTGGCTTCCAGCCCTTTGCTATGCCTTCCCGCCGTTTGTAATGATACCCAGAGTTCTGGCTCAAGCCAGACACCAGCAAGCAGAGCTTATTCTAGTCACGCCATTATGGAGGGCACAAGCTTGGTTCCCGGTAATCCTAGAAATGTCTTGTGCTGCGCCAATTCTCCTTCCACAGAGGTGGAACCTGTTGCTGGACCTTCAGAAGGCTCCTCATCCCTTGGTAGAGACAGGGCAACTCCCTCTGGTGGCATGGCGAGTTTCAGGGATAGATGGGAGATCCCAGGTCTTTCGAGAGATGCTCATGCATTCATTAAACAGGCATGGTCCGCTAACACCCACAAGCGGTATTCATCAGCATGGAACAAATGGTGTAGCTGGTGTGCTCAACGGGACGTCGATCCCACTACAGCAAATGTCTCCATGGTCATGAATTACTTAGCCTCCCTGGCTTCATCTGGTCTCGCGTACAGAATGGTCAATAACTTTTGGTCTGCTATCTCGGCTGGGCATGTTCAGCTGGATGGCAAACCAGTGGGGGAACATCCCTTGGTTTGCAAACTGCTTGGGGGCATTCGGATGGTCAAGCCTCCGTGTCCAAAATACTCGTTCCTATGGGTCATCACAGTTGTGCTACGATTCCTAGAAAACTGGCCCGCTAACAAGTACCTGTCACAGAAACAGCTTTCCGCCAAGCTGGCTATGTTGTTATGCTTGGTCTCTTGCAAGAGAGTATCTGATATCCGGGCTTTGGATTTGGCAGGACTTTGTTTTTCCCCTGAGAGGGTCACTTTTATTATTTCCAGACGTACCAAGTGCAATATATACCACATCAGTGTCTTATCCAGCTTTTCCGGATAATCCGAAATTATGTGTGGTTCAGTGTGTTAAAGCGTATGAGGTGAGTATAGCTGAATTTCGTTCAAATATGCATGGACAACTGTTTATTGCTTTACAAAAACCTTTTCACCCGGTGACCCCAGCCACCTTATCTCTATGGGTGCGTTGGCTCATGAGCGAAGCAGGCATTGATGTCTCCAGATTTGGTGCTCATTCTGTTCGAGGGGCGATGGCGTCTAAGTCATTTTCTCTGGGAGTAAGTCTAACCGATATAATGAATGCAGCTGATTGGTCGACAGAGTCCACCTTTAAGTCTTTTTATTATAAACCTATTTTAGATGTGGCATCAGTAGTGGTGGCTAAGCTTTGAACAAGCATAATCGGAGCCTCCGGTACTGACATAGAATTAAAAATTTGCGAACATTCGTGACAAGAATTTTCAATTCTATTAAGGACACGGAGGCGAGGATTATCCCACCCAGAGTTATGTATTATTCTGAATCATATGTGGTGACTTTACAGTTATGCTGATAATATTGCATCCTGATTGTATTATTTTACTATTCCCCCCCATGTTTTGACGATTTGATGTTTACAATATTTTTTCAGGGGTTGCCGTTATTACGGATTTTTTCTCTTTGTTACAGATACAAATGGCAAGTAAGGTGTTTTCCTTCTTCGATGGATTACTTGGAGTGTCCTCCCTCCTATGAAGTGCTGCGATCACTCGCCAGTTGTTCGAAATGCGGGGTCCCTCCCCAGGATCGGAAGTTTCCCAGTTGGATTTCAAGATGTTTGGTTATCGTGAAGGACTTTTTCCATCATGGACACTGTTCAAGATTGAGTTTTTGTCTCAAGGAAGTTGGACTTAATGGTTCACAGATCACGCAAAGAAAGAGGAAGTGGTTACCTCAGTTGGACCTTATATAGACATACTCTCTATGGTTATGGGGCACCTGGTGCTCATGGGATTTGTAGTTTTATAAATAAAGTGTTTTTTTATTGGCTGCTGTAATAAAAGAGCAAAGAAATGAGAAGCATAACCCTCGCCTCTGTGTCCTTAATAGAATTGAAAATTCTTGTCACGAATGTTCGCAAATTTTTAACTGACAGCCTCTGCCCTTGTTGGATGTACATGTTTTACTGAGAATGTCAGACTTCATTCTCACATGACTGAGAAAGATGATGTGAATTTAAGGAAATTTGCTCTCATTTTAGCTTCTAGATCACCTTCCAAACCTCTATGGGAAAAGTATCAGAAAATAGTTTTCTCTCAAACATGGTTCCTGATATCCCAGCAGACGGCTTTTTCACAGGGCAAAATCACCTTAGAACACACCACAATTCCTAAAATTAGCATGGTCCCATCAACAAATGATTTATAATGTAACTAAAGTCTTATCACCCTATATACGTTCTCCTTTTGGTGACCCTCAAAACCTTCCATTCACTACAATGCATTTTAATGGGGTGCTATCATGTATATTGGTCCCAAGATGGCTGCCAACACTTCTTGGATGAAGTGTGTGATATTCTGTACCTTTTGTATGTGTGTTTCGCTTTATTGACATTGTCAGCCATTGTAAGTATTTCTGCCTGTCATACTTCAGAGTTCTGGAACTCTGATTACCAAGCTTCAGCATGGAATGTGTATCTTCAATTTAGTGAAACTGTTATTCTGTTGTCTGCTCTGAAGGTGGTACTAGTAGGCTGAGGTGTTACCTATTACTTAAATAAAGAATCTTTTATTACACCTTTAACTCTTTTGGAGGATCCTTATAAAGTGCTGACAGCCAATCAGATCTCATGATGAGATGTGTGGTTAGGCTCCACCCAGATATATAAATTTATTTTTCCTTTAATATTTAAAAAACTACTGAACGGAACTAATTCCGTTCAGCAGTTCGGGCTGTAGCCTTGTCTACAGTTTCCTATGGAAATTAACAAGTGGAAAACGTGTTTTGGGACCCCCCTTTTTTCTCGGCTCCCGCTTGACGGATCACCCCGAAACTTTCAATACAGGAGCTGACCGGAGCGCCCCATTAGTTTTGAAAATTTCGCGAAGATTCGTCAAACGGCACCAAAGATATTGGCAAAAGAAAAAACGCTTTTTGAATAGAAACAAGGTCCTAGCTATAACTACCTACTGGCGACTGCCAGTAGGTAATAACATTCTTAAACTTTTTAGAAACACTCACAGTCACTGGATGATGTCATCAGTGATGTCATTTGAGATGTCATCAGTGATGTCATCAGTGATGTCACTGACCATGTCATGAGTGATGTAATATGTGACGTCATCAGCAGTGCATTGGGGCACGAGTTATAGTTAGCTCAGCTAACTATAAACATTGATTTTTACAGGTTTTGTACAAGTGAAATGTCAGCCTAACTATAATGTTCCTGTAACCTCTGATTATTCCGTGAATTTTTAAGGTTTTTTTAAATGCTAATTCCTAAATATAACGTCCTTGAAACCTGTTTTTTTCAGTGAATATATATATATATATATATATATTCACATGGTCCTACCTATTACTATTGAATGGCTACATATATATATACATATACAAATACATATTACCTACTGGTTGTCGCCAGTAGATAGTTATAGTTAGGACCTAGTTTCCATTGGAAAAGCGTGTTTACTTGCCTATATCTTTGGTGCCAGTTGCTGTATCTTCACAAAATTTTCCAGACAATGGTTCATAGTAAGTCTTGTTGTGCATGGCAAGTTTCGGGGAGATCCGTCAAGCGGGGACTGAGAAAACGCGGGCTCAAAAAAAGTGCTTTTTCTCATGTTAATTCCCATAAATCATGTAGTTAAATCTACAGCCTGAACCGCTGGACAGAATCACACCAAATTTGGCAGAAAGGTAGATGTTGTTACGCCGATTGTGCTTTTTGCTATGTGGTGCACATATGTTCAGTAGTTCCTGAAAAATGTAAGAACAATAAGTGAGTGATATCTGTGCCCATGGATATTTTGCGGCGATTTCACGAGTAATCATGAATGCCCGTGCCAAGAAGAATGCTGTGATTGGCTGGACGCAACTTGACAGAAAGTTGCGGCTGCCATTTTATCGATCAGGAAAGGTTCCCGGGGCTGAACATTTCCGCGAAAGCTAACATAAGTGGTCAGTGTGGAGGCACTCTGACCCCATGTTTGAGAAATGGGGGTGTTAGTGACACAAGTTGTGTCCAAAATTCATTTTTTAATCACGTGCGATATTTACAACAACGCCACGACCATCAGCATGGCCCCATGTACCGTTGCAGGGGAGTCATGACTATCGCAGTGACATCGCGAATATTGGTGAAAATTAAAAATATATATATATGTATATATACACACACTTGCCAACAGTTTTACTTATACACTTGAACACCCACAGATACACACTCCTGCATCCAGTGACAGGCCAATTCAGAATCTTATGCACAACGTGATAGTTGTACTCCAACACTGACAAACTCTCTTACAGATATAGTCAAAGAGTCACACACCCACTTGCAAACCCACTTAGAGACTTATGAACTCAGTCACAGCTGTATGTATTCACTCACAAACCCAGTGAGATAGTGATGCAGCCACTGAGAGACTAAGTGAGATACTCAGACACCCACTCGTAGTCTGACTCAAACACTGATGTGCCCACTCAGAGACCCACTTAGACACTGATGGATCCACTCATAGACCCACTCAGACACTGATCCATCCAGTCAGAGGTCCACACAGACACTGACGTACCAACTTACAGATCCACTGAGACAGTGACGCACTCATTGACAGACCCACCTACACACTCATGCATCTACTCACAGACCTACACAGACAGTCTTGCACACTCATGGACCCACTAACAAACCCTCTCAGACACAGATACACTCATTCACAGACCCACCGAGACAACTATGCACCCACTCAGTTACCCAGTCAAGTGCTGATGCACCCACTCACAGACATGCTCAGACATTTTTACACCAAGTCTCTTATCCACTCAGAGGCTCATGCACCCACTCACAGACACTTGCACCTACTCAGAAGTACAATCAAAGACTCATCCACCCACTGTCAGACCCACTGAGACAGTTATGTACCCATTCAGTCACCCAATGAAAGGGTTATGCTCCTATTCACTGACCTAGTCAGACACATGTATCCAGTCACAAACCCTGTCAGAGATTGAGACAGCCAGTTACAGACACACTCAGACACTGACGCACCAACTCACCGACCCACTCAGAGAGTCATGCTCCGAGTAACACTATCACTCAAAGACGGACATGCTTACTGACAGATCAATTGGTATAGTCACTCACCCAGTCACAGACCCACTAAGAGAGTCATTTACCCATTTACAGATCCACTCAGACAGTCATACAGTCACTCACACAGGCCTTCAGAGGTTCATACACCCACTCTCAGACCCACTGAGAGACTGATGCATCCACTTACAGATTAATTCAGAGTCTCAAGCAGTCACTCAGACACCCAGTCATATTCTCATGGAATCATTGAGACACCAATACAGAAACTTACACCCTCACTAACACACCTATTGTTATTCTCATACAGTGACTTGCACACCCACTCAGATACTCATACATCCACTAAGAGACTACAGAGAGACTCATGCGTCCACTCACCGGCCCCGTCAGAGACTGAGATACCCACTCACAGACCCACTGAGACACTGATGCACTGAGTGATAGGCCCACTCAGAGACTCATACCCCAGTCGCACACTCACTCAAAGACATACATGCCTACTGACAGAGGCAATAAGCGAGTCATACAGTCACTCACAGACCCACTCAGAGACCCACTCAGAGACCCACACAGAGACCCACTCAGAGTCTCACTTAGTCTCTCAGTGGCTGCATCACTATCTCACTGGGTTTGTGAGTGACTGCATACAGCTGTGACTGAGTTCATAAGTCTCTAAGTGGGTCTGTAAGTGGGTGCGTGACTCTTTGACTATATCTGAGAGACCTAGTCAGACACTCATACATTGACTCACAGTTCACACATGGACTGTTATGCACCCACTGAAATACCCACTAAGAGTCTGATACACTCACTCACAGACCCACTCAGATACTTATGCATCCCTGACAGACCAACTGAGACATTTATGCAACCATGTCACAGACCCACTCAGACCCTCATACTCCACTCAGAAAGTCAGTGACACGCTCATACACTCCAGTCACATACTCCATTCAATCATTCATACACAGTGTCAGAGAGACATTCAGAGACTGATATATGGTTTTATAGAGTTATTTAGATAGTGATGTATCTAGTGTGATGGTTAGACTGAATTATACAGTTATACATTTTGAATGTGATGGTGGCTATTGAAGTCTTGCTTTTGCTTTGCATTTTCGGGATGTTTTGCGATCGTCACTGTTATCGACGTCATCGCAACTCCGGCTCACCTCAAAAACAGAAAATAGGTTTGGAAGATGGTTTTTATAGAAACTCACTAGAAAAATATGAGTTTAAACAGTACAGTAATAAACCCTAGTGTCCAAAAACTGTAAAATGTGTGTATATATGTGTTTTACACTTTTAAAAGCTGATCGTCGCTGTCACCGGCGTCATAACGACTCCCAGCATTACCGCGAAAACGGAAAATAGGTTTGAAAGACTCTATGAAAACTGTCTTTCAAACCTATTTTCCGTTTTCGCGGTAATGCTGGGAGTCGTTATGACGCCGGTGACGGCGACGATCGAGCCTTTTTTTAAAAGTGTAAAACACATATATACACACATTTTACAGTTTTTTGGACACTAGGGGTTTATTACTGTACTGTTTAAACTCATATTTTTCTAGTGAGTTTCTATAAAAACCATCTTCCAAACCTATTTTCTGTTTTTGGGGTGAAGCCGGGAGTTGCGATGACGTCGATAACAGTGACGATCGCAAAAACATCCCGAAAATGCAAAGCAAAAGCAAGACTTCAATAGCCACCATCACATTCAAAATGTATAACTGTATAATTCAGTCTAACCATCACACTAGATACATCACTATCTAAATAACTCTATAAAACCATATATCAGTCTCTGAATGTCTCTCTGACACTGTGTATGAATGATTGAATGGAGTATGTGACTGGGTGTATGAGCGTGTCACTGACTTTCTGAGTGGGAGTATGAGGGTCTGAGTGGGTCTGTGACATGGTTGCATAAATGTCTCAGTTGGTCTGTCAGGGGATGCATAAGTATCTGAGTGGGTCTGTGAGTGAGTGTATCAGACTCTTAGTGGGTATTTCAGTGGGTGCATAACAGTCCATGTGTGAACTGTGAGTCAATGTATGAGTGTCTGACTAGGTCTCTCAGATATAGTCAAAGAGTCACGCACCCACTTACAGACCCACTTAGAGACTTATGAACTCAGTCACAGCTGTATGCAGTCACTCACAAACCCACTAGAAAAACATGAGTTTGAACATATTTTTTATACAGTTATGTAGATAGTAATGTATGTAGTGTATTGGTTAGAATTAGTTTTTTTAGGTAATAAACTTTTAATGTGTTGGTGGCCGTTGAATGTCTGCTTTTGTATTGCGTTTTCGCCAGATATTCGCGGCCATCGCAATGTGTTCACAAATATCGCAAAAAATTGAGGGATAAAAAGGATATATATAAAGAAAATTAACAATATTTTGGGCACTGGGGGCTCTGACAAGAGCCTTGGTTTTGATTGTGTGTCTATGACAGCTACACATAAGACCGGATGCAGAGTTCTAGGTTGCTTAGAGACACCCTGTTGCCTTCATCTGTAAAGTGCACTCCACCATTTCTATACATTCCACTCATGTCGAAACACAGGTTGTTGTTGTAGATAGAGCCCATGTTATGGTCTCTGAGGAATGCAGAAACAGTTTTATTAACATGTTTCCTGGCTTTGTCAATCTGCTGACAAAATTGATTAGACCACTTCCATTTCTGCCCTTCGCATATTTTAGCGTACACCAAGATAGTGTGAGGGAAAAGCATCATCAATTCAGCAAAGGTATCCTTCATTAGGATTTACAGTCCTACCCCAGTCAGTGTGCCTAGGTCATTGCCACCACAGTGCATAGTCATGAGTTCAGGGGCTGGTGAATCCACAATGCTTTTAACCAAAGGCAGCAATTGATGGCACTTTAATCCTCTCTGTCCAATCAAAGTAATGTCCACATTAGCCAAACCCAAGTCCCTGTCAATACTTCTCTTTCTTGTAGCCTCAGCAGCCCAATAGACATAGCTATGGCCCACAATCCACACTCTAAGCATTTTGAAGTGAAGCAGCAGTAGCAGACAGAAAAAGGCTGGGGCAGAATGAGGCAGTTGGTACAATGAAAGTCAGTTAAAAAAGCATGTGTGATGTTGGTTAAAAAAAATACAAAATTTGATTGGATAGAGGGAGTATGCAGTCGAATAAAAGTAGGTAGCATTTAGAAGGGATTAGTAAATAGGTGTTTCATTGGCTCTGGAAAATAGAAGAAAATCTAATACAGACTTGGATTTGCTTTACAGTGTGTGCAGTAAACCACACCTGCTGTAGTTTATTTTGTAACTAGTATGGACTTTCTATAATGTGCTATTAATTTGTGACCTACTAGGTCTAGTGGGTTGCTATGGAGAATGTGCTGAGGCTGTATTGGGGGAAGGGTATTAAAGAGACAGATATCAGTTTTTAAAAATTTGAGAGGTTTATGTTTATTGTTTTATAAGGGGGGTAAGATTACTTAGTGAGGATTTCGCAATAGAGTGTAGTATAGTGTTACAAATATGAAACTATAAAGGTAAGTAGGTTTTTCTACTCCCTTTTTTTCATGAATTCATCGCGATAATCGTGATTATGTCATGAGTATTGAAACGAAGGCATTCATTTTGGGCTACCTTGAAAAAGGAGTGAAAGGGTTAACAGATAGTAACCATTCAAAAATGCAGTTACAACAATGAAGTATGAAGGGAATGTTTTTATTTGTTGACTTTTGCAGTATCAGGCAATGCAAAGTTCAGAAGCTTGCCGTTTATGGTTGCTTTGTATGACAGTGGTGTACCATTCTTTTGCTGAGTTTTTGCAAAACCTGAGAGTATTACATCTATCTAATAAGAGAAAAAAGCTCTTTTACCAACAAACTCAATCTTCTGGTATGCCATATTTCTTTGTAAGTAAAATAATTGATTAATAAGGTGTATCCTTATGTCATATTGTAATAAAATATTTAAAAATATATATAAGTATTTAAAAAAGATACGATGATATATAAATCATACTGTAAGTGTTTTAATATATCGATTAATTGGTGTCTAAGACATTGTTTGTCTTAGGTGCAGACTAGGTGTCTGTGTAGTTAGTTTACAATGTGTTTCTATAGAGCTGTATGTTGCATTTGTGCTTCTTTACTCCATTCTGTAAGAGTTAGAAGAAAAGACTGCACACTAATGGTTAAACTTATATGTAATAATGAATTATAAGATGTGAACGTTTTATATGTGTATACATAATGTGCTGCTTACAACAAATGTTTTTATTTGAATTCTGGGACTTGTAGTTTTATTTGTTCCATTATAAAAGAGGACTAGAACACTCACATTTGAAAGTGGAAACTATGCACTGTAGGTGTATATCAATTATGAATCTGTCAAAGTTGACAGCTATATACTACATACTCTTTAGTCTGGATGTTGGATAATTTCATATTTGTATATGCATAGATGGTGACATATGTTCTTTAATTATTTTCAGAGTGAGATATGCAATATAACACTACTATGTATAGTTAAACATGCAGTGTTTAAATATGGATTACGCTTACTAGTGGAAAGTGTGCCTTTGGACTCTCACAACCAGCATGTAAAATCAGTTTGTTAAGTACTAACAGTACGTTTTAGTACAGATAGCTAACCTCTGACATATGCTGTAGGTATGCCATAAACAACCATGGTTCTTTCTGGTTAAAAAACGGAGAATTCTCCATTTGTGTTTCTGTAACTTAGTCATCATGTGGCCACTATTAAGCCAAGCACTATATAGACTATACCACCCACGATCTAACCGACATACATGTTTCTAAAGTAATAAGGCTCTCGCTCACCCAGTCATAGATCAACAGAAGAACTTATACATTCACTAAGATACTCACAGAGTAGTTTTATATCTGGTAGTATCAAAACCAATTACAGATATGTTTCTAATTTGTAATACAGGCACTGAGATATTCATTTAGCTATGTGTGTTCATATTTCTACAGTTTTGAAAACTGACAGTCAGTTACTGGTATATTTTCTTAAACATGTTATGGGACTGCTACCTAGGCCATAGCGCAGGGTTCTATGTGGTTAATATGTAAGATATGTACTTTGAATATTTGAGTGAGCTATATGTGCTTATAAAGATTTTTGTACTCAAGTATACATGCAGTGTGCGATCCACATTTAAATCTGACATACCTAAGTAGAAACCTAGGCATTATGTCTTGGGTGTGGTGTAATTGACCTGTGCATGCAGTTTTGCTGTTAGGGCTGTCTTCTTACTTAAAAATCCTACACAAGGTGTAAACTGCTCTTCTAGAAAACGACTCCACACTAAGGAAGGGTGCAGCTAGGCCATACTGTAGGGAGCTGTAGCTAAAAACGTATAACAAGTATTCTGAAGATTCACTGAGCTATATGCACTCCAACAGACCCATGTTCTCAATTGTACATGCACTATACCACCCAGTCTTCAATCTGACACAGCTAAATACAAAATCAGAGACACAGTAAAACACCAAGCATGCAGCCCCTTAGAGTCACATTCACACAACCACACAGGTTTCGAAGAGATGCAGTCGTTTAGAGACACATTTATATACACATGGAATCACAGCCTTAGATTTGGACTGAGACACTCATTCACATATCTGGTAAAGAACTGGCACTTTTGAATGTAGTATGTACAGAAGTAGACCTAGTATCATGTTTTGGCCTTGTACAGTTTAGCCTCTGGATGCAGTTTTAGTGCTAGGCCAACCTTCATATTTTAAACTCCTACACACGGCATAAACTAATCTTCTACTAGATATAAGTCACCCCTGAGATAGGCTGTAGCTAGGCCACAGGGGAGGCTGATATGTGCTTCAATGGTAGCACATGTAGTGTGAACATTCACAGAGCTATATGCGGGTATAAAAACTCATGTGGCCCATTAAACATCCACGCTGCTACCCACAGTTTAATCTATCTCTTACACCTTACTGGAAAAGCACACTATCACTAAAACACCCACTGACAAAGTGACAGAAGCATCTAAACATTCACTGATATAGACAGGCACAAGTGATTTCTATGTAGTGCTAATGAAGGCAGTTGCACACACATCCCAAAAAACAAAATAATGCTCACTATCACATGCGGGAGGCAAAACATGCAGCCCCTTACAGACACATTTAGGTTACAAACAGAGGCAGATAGTTACCCATAAACGTATATACACATGCAATAACAGCACCAGATATAACAGAGACATACATTCACATATCTGCTAAAGAACTGTCACTTTCAAGTCTAACATGCACAGGAGTAGCCCTTACATCATGTTTTGGGCCTTGCACAGTTTACCCTATGGATGCAATTTCACTGTTAGGTGAACCTTCATATTTTAAACTCCTACACAAGACATAACCTAATCTTCTACTATATATAAGTCACCACTGAGATTGACTGTACTAGGCCTTAGGGGAGCTTGATCTGTGCTTAAAAGGTAGCATATGTAGTCTGAAGATGCACAGAACTATATGCGGTCATAGAAACTCATGTGCCCCATTACACATCCACCCTGCCACCCACAGTTTAATCAGATACACCTTAATGGAAAAGCACACATGCCCTAAAACACCCACTGACATAGTGATAGAAGCCCCTAAACATTCACTGATATAGAGAGGCACAAGTGAAATGCATGTAGAGCGAGCTAATGAAGGCAGTTGACAGACACCATAACAAACCTAATACTTAGTTACACACCCAGGAGTCAAACCATGCAGCCCCTTACAGACACATTAAGATAACCATAGAGGTTATGAGGAAAGGCAGTCATTTACCCAAAAACATACATAAACATTGAATGAGAGCGCCTTACCCACTAATTTATATACACATGCAATGACAGTCCAAGATATGGACTAAGTCATTCATCCATATATCTAGTAAATAACTGACACTTTCAAGTCTAACATGAAGAGAAGTAGCCCTTGCATTATGTCTCGGGCCTGGTATACTTGAGCTTGTGTATGCAGATTTACTGCTAGAACTGTCTTCTCACTTAAAACTCCTACACAAGTTGTAAACTCCTCTTGCATCACATATAACTGACCACTAAGGTAGACTGTAGCTAGGCCATAGTGCAGTGAGCTATGTGATTAAAAGGTAAAACATGTATTCTGAATTTTATGTGAGCTATATGCACTCCTACAGACCTATGTGCTCAATTATACATACACCCTGCCATGCAGAATGTAATCTGACATACCTAAGTTTACAAGCACAGAATCACTAAAAAACTCATACAAACTGTGGCAGGAGCACCTAAGCATTCACTTACACAGATAGGTAGAATTGTTATGTATCTACCTTTAATGGAGGCAGTTGCACACATGCTTAAATAACCTTATACTTACTAACACACGTAAGAGGCAAATCTTTATATTTTAAGCTCCTACACATCTTTAACTAGAACTAAGTTACCAGTGAGATAGACTGTAGCTAGACTATAGTGCAGGCTATATGCTTAAAACGTAACATGTAGTCTAAAGATTCAGTGAGCTATATCACTCATACAGACTCATGTGCTCCATTAAAAAGTCATCCTGCCATCCACACTTTAATCTGATGCACCTTAGTAGAAAAGCAGACAGGCACTAAATCATTCACTGACATAGTGACAGAAGCATCTAAATATTCACTGATGTAGAGAGGCACAAGTGATATCTATGTAGCGTTAATGAAGGGTGTTGCACACACACCTAAAAGAACTAATACTCAATAATACATCCTGGAGGCAAACCATGCAGCCCTTTACAGACACATTTAGATAACCATAGAAGTTATGAAGAGAAGTATTCATTTACCTACAAACTTACATACATATGCAATCACAGCCCCAGATACGGACTGAGATATTTATTCACATATCTGTTAAAGAACTGACACTTTCAAGTTTAACATGCAGAGAAGTAACCCTTCCATCATGTTTTGGGCCTTGTAAAGTTTAGCCTATGAATACAGTGGTACTGCTAGACGAACCTTCATATTTTAAACTCCTTCACCACACATAAACTGATATTCTACTAGATATAAGTAACAACTGAGCTAGTCTGTAGCTAGGCCATAGGGGAGGTTGATATATGCTTAAAAGGTAATACATTTAGTCTGTAAATTCACTGAACAATACGCGCTCACATGAACTAAATGTTTAAATAGTTAAAAAATGTAACCTGATACTGCATAATTAACTGATGAATGTACTTCTGTTGTTTTGTTTTCTGACCTCGATGTCTAGTTAACTACAGAGAGTTACAATGCCATCAAAAACTCAGAGAAGAAAGAAAGAGCAGCAAACACATCATCTCCTCGGAACTGATAAACAAAAGGGGCAAAATGCAGAAAAGGTGGTCAAAGAGAAAAGAACTGCTGGTAAGGGGACAAATTCATTTCTTAAAATTATATGTGTACAACTGGAAACAGTGCAAAAACAAGTAAACAAAAAAGAAAGTATAACACCAACTAAAAAAGGACAACATGTCTCTCATATAAAAAGTTAGTAATTGTCAAAAAAAGGAAAGACTTTAACCAGAAGACAGAGGCAGTTCAAGGAAATTAGAGTTAAAAAGTTCTGTACTAGAGTAATTCACAACGTATTAGCACCTATGAAGAAGTATAAAGAAAAACACAAGCAATCACAAAAAATGAATATGTTGAAGGTATAGTTGAGAAGGCATTTGCTCTGAAGAGGAAGCTATTTATCTTGAATTGAAACTGAATGAAGACACTGGACAAAATAGTATTGTCTATGAGAAGACAGAGCCAAAAAAAAAGACTTGTTAATAGAAGTAACTTTTGCAAACTTTTAGAGGTGAATGGATACATACTTTGAGTACTGAGGGTCCGATTCACAGAAATAATCTGAGACGAAAGTCTAACTTTACGACTTTCGGTATTCACAAAGGGCATTTACGAGTAGTAAAGTGTCTAACTTTACTACTACTAAAGTTAGACTTTTGGTCTAAGTTTAGACCAAAAGTCTAACTTAGACCAAAAGTCTAACTTTAGTTTAGTAAAGTTAGACTTTTGGTCTAAGTTAGACTTTTGATCTAAGCTTAGACCAAAAGTCTAACTTTAGTAGTAGTAAAGTTAGACTTTTGGTCTAAGTTAGACTTTTAGTCTAAACTTAGACCAAAAGTCTAACTTTAGTAGTAGTAAAGTTAGACTTTCGTCTCAGATTACTTCTGTGAATCGGGCCCTGAGCCTTTCTTTGACAAAGAAGGCTATTTGCAAGACAACACATTAGTGCATACAGTTGGCGAATCAGGACGATGTTATGAGATGAAGGATGATACTCCTATTCCGAAAGTAGTAATGGAACCTAGAAATGTAGAGGAAGTGATTGCTGAAGAGGTGCAAGGAAGGTGTAGACAGGCCCCTGTATATAAAGGGAATTGCAGTAGTGTTTGCAGCATTCAACAACAATCAATTGATATATTGTGAGATTTCCTCCATATATTTCCTTGCAGAAGTTTAAAACAGAAAATAGATACTTTGCAAGGATTAGATCCATGCAAAGTAAAAAGGCATACTCATTTACAAGGACACTCACTAGCTTGTCTATAAAAAAAAGTGTGTCAAAGAAGCTTTCATCATTTCAGAATGTTAGGTGTACACCACTCAAAAATGAGAACTTTTGTTAGAAGGCTTTACTATGTAAAAACTCCTCTGTGTTTAGGAGAAATGAATAGAGTTCTTTTGCACGAAACTGTAGTAGAGGTGAAAAAGGTTTGCAATGATTTACAGTTTAGTTTTTTTGGTCCTGAACCGGAGTGTAGGGAAAATGAAGAGTTGGTAACAACAGTAGTTGCAGAACAGGACATAGGTATTACTGTTGGTAGTTTTCAAAAAGAGATTACAAACTTTAACACAGTGTGTTCCAAGAAACCAAACTGTATTTGAATATGTTGTCGACACACTCACACAAAAGTGAAACTCGTAATGTTGATTTGTACATTAAAAGTGAAAAAGAGAATAATGATAAGTGCCATGAATTTGCTGTTTACTTATTTTTAGAGGAACGGTTTGACTTGTCCACCCGGCAAGTTATATATAAGTACTGCTATGATAAGTTAAGTGAAAACAAAATGCCTACTAGAGCAGTACACAACAACTTAGAAATAGTACCTATTCCAGAAGTACTTACAAATTTGAATGTTTAAGATCCATACTAATCCAATGTATACATCCATTTCAAGCTATAGTTCGCATGGAGCCTAGAACAGGGAAATTACCTCCAACTGAGCTCCAGAAAGGTCTCAAAGGTAGAATTGTATAATTGCCATTAGATTTTATCAAAATATTGAAACTATAGGGGTACAGACAAATTTGGAACAGGGACTTGTAATTCTAGTAAATTGTGCCCCTACCAAGAGTAAAATAAATATGGCAAGAGTTGATAGATGTTACTAAAGTTAAAAAGGCAACTTTATATCTGGTACAAAATAATATATTTTTTTTAAATGTAAATATTCTTCAAGATATCACACATATGGAGGACAACACATCACCATCTGCGGGTCAGATAGACAAAGTGGATCGATCCAGAGTAGAAAATATTTAAGAACATTATAGCATCCATCCCCTACATTCTAAAGAACGTGTTGGTGATGCTATTGATCTATATCAATTAAAAGAAGTGAAAGGACCTCCCTTAGGTGTATGGGAAAAACGTTTCTTCCCTACTGGAGTAGGTGCTAGGTATGATGACCGATCTGTACAAATGCCAGCGGCTGAGTACAGATCTACTAGACTTTACTCAGAGAACTCTAGATTTCGTCCATGTATCCCTTATGTGTTTCATCTACTATTTGAAAGTGCCTTGTCTGCATTGTCTTATGCCATAA
Source organism: Calotriton arnoldi (assembly GCA_963921515.1). Classification (NCBI taxonomy): domain Eukaryota; kingdom Metazoa; phylum Chordata; class Amphibia; order Caudata; family Salamandridae; genus Calotriton; species Calotriton arnoldi. The sequence continues at coordinate 707,732 of CAWUFW010008409.1, forward strand.
ATCAGATTTGAGAAAATTCACGGAATAGATGAACAGCTGGAATAAAACTTGATTAATCTCATGGCATGTCAACGTGGGACCAACAAATATTGGTAGCATCATCATTGTGAGCTGAAATGCATTTTGAGAAATTTAACAGCACCTACATGGTTTCTAACACTCAGTTGTGCTGAGTATGCATGGGATAACCTGCTTGAATTCGTGCAAGAGTCAAATTCAAATATAAAACACATGCGTCTGAAGACACCAGGAGAACTCTGCTCATTGGACCATGCAAATGTTTGCAGATATTTTAACAGCAGAATTCAAGCCATGATGGATTTTATCTGTAACAAAACTAATCCTCCTGTTGGTGAAGTGACTGATTTATTTTGGCACAAAGAGTACCAAGCTAGAATTGCTCCATATATTCACATGCTTCTATGGGTAAAAGATGCCTCAAAGTTTGGAACAGATACTGATAAGTCTGTGCTGTCTTTCATAGAGCAGTATGTCACTTGCGCAGTCCCAAAGGACACTGGTGATAAGATCTGAAGACAACAAGATGTATGATTCCAAAATCATAGGTGTAGAAAATACTGTTGTAGAAAAAACAGATGCAAAAGAAAATTTTGCACAAGATGTCGTTTTGGATTCCCATGACCTGTCATCTCAGAAGGTAGAGTGAACAGCTTTTTTCTGCAGTCAGACATACCCTGACTCGGAAATCACCAAAAACACACACAAACTGAGAAGAACAAGGCCTCCAAGTACATTAATGACTACAACCCTGTCATTTTGAAGATGTGGAATGCAAATATGGATCTACAGTTCATTGCAGACAACTCTATTACTGTTGCTTGCTATGTCACTTCATGTATAACAAAGTCAGAGAAGACAGAGAGGAAAGAGATGTGAGAGAATAATTCAGCTGAAAAAAGTCCTACAAAGAATTTGTACAGTTTTTGTTTGAAAATGCCTTCTCACGTAGAAATAGGTTCATGCGAATGCTCAGACAGGTTAAGCTCAGCTAGTTCATTCCCTAAGTCAAAAGGAATTGTATGGGTGAGCCTAGGGCTTGCAAACACTCATAACAGAGAATTAAAGTCTTTCCAAGAAATCCAATATTTTGCTGAATTTCAACTTGAGAGTAGAGACATCCTGAAAACTAACATGCTAGATACATATCACGCAAGAAGAAGTACACATCTTGAAAAAATATTCTATATAAAATACTTCAGAACTATAAATATAGAAGTAATGCTACTGAAAACATAGAAGAAGGAAGATGTGCACTACTTGGATGTGGTGGTTGTTTGGTAAGACATAAAAAAGAAAATCTAATCAACCACAGAAAGCTGAGTTTTCAAACACCAGAAAAAAAGAGTTTTTCTGCTTGGCACTTTTGCAGAATCAGAATTACGTGGACAGTATGACTGTTATGAAGATTCTTTCAGTGCTGTCATTGATACCATATTATGCTCAGTACTTCCAAATTACGTTAAAATGTTGAGAGGTGAGGGCGAGCAGGAGATAACCTAGGATAGTTCTCAGAGTAGCCAAAGTTCAGCATCAGGTAGTCGAGATCCTCTTGGAGAAGCAATTATTAAAAATGAGGCAGCTATAGCTATGAATGAAGTAGAAAATGCAATACAGCATGCAAGAGCTGAAACTGAGGACTTAGAACAGTTACTGCAGCAACTAAATAAAGAACACAATTATATTTTTAACGAAGTTAAAGATAAAATAGAGCATGGATACCTACATGAGAAGAAAAAGTGTCAGTGTTCTTAATTTAAACCAGTTTCACTATATATAAGTGGTCAAACTGGTACTAGAAAAAGTTTCTTAATTAAAGTACTCACCTGTTACCTACAGACGACTACAGATTTAAATTTGTCATGTGTAGTAGCTGCACCAACAGGTCTAGCTGCACATAATATTAAAGGAATTACTCTTCATCGACTAATATTACTACCTTTGGAACATGACAAGAAACTGAAATATCAAAAATTATCAGGCGACGCTTGTCATGAGGTAGCAAGAGTATTAAAAAACTGAAGCTTCTCATTATTGATGAAGTGAGTTTGGTGTCGAACTTAATGCTTAGCTTCATCCATTCAAGAAGGTAGCAGGTATTGAACTATGACGTATTATTTGGTGGAAATCATTTAATTGTATTTGATGACTTACTACAACTAACACCTGCAAAAGGACAACCTGTTTTCAAGACTCTTCTACATGATGAAACAAGAAATTCTCTTGGAAGTATTGGCAATCTGAATATTTGGCAATACTTTGGATACATAGAATTAGTCAAAAATATGTGGCAAGCAACAGAAGGGGAGTTTGGAGATATACTAAAGGACATTAGAGTAGGAGTTCTAACAAAAGAAGGAAAACATGCTTTGAAAAGTGGCCTTATCAGCAAATTATTTCCAACTAATATTATACCAGCGCAAGTATGGCATAATTTCATTAAAGAAAACAAGTTTATAGTTTGTTTAATGCCAACCCTACAAGAGCGCTCAAACTTCAATGAACAATTACTCCAACTGTAGAAAAAAGATATTGTGGAAATTACAGCTACTGATAAAATGGAACATCAAGAAGTAACAGTACTACTGACAGATAAACTAAAAGCAAAATTGGATTCTTTGGAAAACTCTGTATCATAAACTGCAGGATTAGAGAAGCAATTACATCTCTGTAAAATCTGTTGTGTAATTTTACATCGGAATCTAAATGTTGAAGAAGAGTTAGTAAATGGTACAATGGGTAAAGGTATACATTTTTTTAATTATGTAAACAGAAATGACATGGAATACTTGGTCATAAAATTTGATGAGGTTGACGGTGTCAAGCAGATTGGTTGATGCGTTGTACGTTTTTGTTAGTGAAAGGCTTTTATGTGCAGCGGAAACAGTTTCCGGTGTCACTAGCATATGCTGTAACAATCCACAAATCACAAGGGTTCAAGTGTAGATACTGCTTTGGTAAATATTGGTAGTACTGTATTCAAAGAAGGAATGTCGTATGGTGCACTATCATGAATTAGAAGATTGTCCGGTTTGTTTTTGATTGACTTTGATGAGACAAAAATGAGTGCAGATGCCAACTGCGTAACGGAGTACAACTGGATAAGGAGTGTATTTGCTCCTCATTTAAGCCAGTACCCAATTTATGAGAAATGAGTAATCGGTCCAAAGTGGAACATAACAAAACAGAATACACATGATGAACAAAAGGAAGTAAAGAAGGAAAGTCCCCAACAATCACAGAAGAGGAAACTAGTAAATGATGAAGAAATTGTAGGTTACCAATTCGATAACACTACAGGGGTCTACTACTATTCAAATGTTGTTGTCAATGTACTATTCGATTTGCCAGATGTTGTTACTGAAATTGAACAAAGAAGAGATAAGAGAATTTGTAATGCACTCTATGGTTTGCTGCAATGTTCACACAGTGACAAAACTAGAATATTTTCTGTTTCAGGATTATGTCATCTTATAGATACATCTGCTGGATCAGTAGTATTTACTCTCAATATTCAACAAGATGCACAAGTGTTTGCTATGGTGATGTTAGGAGTATTGGAGGAGTTCAAGTTTCAAGTTTATTTTTATTTGCATAGTTACTAAAAACCATTGCAATATTTTAAAATAGGCAATAGAACTGATGTTGTGCCCCAGTAAAACCAATGAAACACATGCTAAAAATGCTGTACAATGGTTAAAATTGTCGGTGTGACTGTTAAAAAGAGTCAGTGATTCGCAGAATAAAGTGCAGTGCGGTCAATTAGTGCATTACTGAAGCCAGAAATATGCGTAATATGGTGCCATATCGTGCATGCATGTTTGGCAGTGACAGCTAATGAGTTGGCACCTGCTGAAATTTTGTACATTAAAAAGGTCCTCTTTCCTTTTTGCGACAAAGAGATGCAGCGTCCAGTTTGCGGGCCAATGGCTCCACAGACAACTTATTGCTACTGTAGCTGAGGTTGGATTGTTATTATAGGCATTTTTTGTTCAGCCATCGTGAGAAATTTTACCATTCTGCAGTTCAGTTGCGTGGCCCCCGGGTCAAAGCATGCCAGCACCGCTTGCCTCCTGGTGCAAAATCCTTTCTGCTTGAAGGGGGCCTTTAGCAGCTGTTTCCGTTCTTGCTGCAGCTCCTTGCATGTGCAGATTAAGTGCAGTATATCTCCTTGTTCCGTATTGCACAGCCTACAAGTGCTTAGGGTTGTTGCCCTCAGCCAAGGTGGAAGGTGTTCAGTGCATGGAAGGATGCCCGATCTATGTCTTAGGAACTTTATTTTTATTAGCTTAGGATAACACTGATTGAAGTATTTTTGAGGTGCTAGTGTTTTATAGGAATTTCGGGTCATCCAGGCGTGAGATCTGGTTGAGAATGTTGCCTTGTCCTCCACCAGTGAAAGTTGTTCAATGCATTTCCAAACCAGTATTTTGAAAGTTAAATGATGAAGTTGTGTGTTCCAGAGTTCAGTGAGCCTGGTGGTTTCCAGAGATTTCTGTAGGTAACTACTTGGTGGGAAGTTTCCCTGTGCTCGAGTTCTTGCCATAGCAGTTGATTTAGGGTGTTTGAGGTGGCAGTTCTGATCTTGTGCCAGCAAATAATGTAAGATTCATGCCTGGCCAGGGATTGTTGTAATAAGCCAAACTCCAGCCTTATTTTATCTGGTGAGGTGTAGTGCGGGAGGCAGTACATAGTTCTGTATGCTTTGACCAGTGTGCTATCCAGTAAGTTGGCCTCTCTCCCCTGCATTGCTTCGCTGCCATAGGTTATCGTAGGGAGTAGTTTGGCTTGAGCTACCTTCAGGATTGGCCTCAATTTCGGCCCCGTCAATTTATTTGCAAAATTTTTTATTGATATTGCTATTACCAACCCTCTCCTTCTTATTTCTTCTTTTTGGCAAGCGAAGGTCCCTTCTTTATCAATGATAACTCCTAGGTACTTGTATTCGGGCGTTTGTCCAAGCTGTGTACCTCCCAAGTGCCATCTCCTCTGCCGATTTCTTTTGTTATTTATCGTCATGGAGTATTGGAGGAAGAAGAAGAAAATATTAATAACTTATTTGGATTAATTTAGAAATGGGAGCATAAGGGTGAAGATTGTCAATTCACCCCACTACGGTAATCAATTCTGAACGCTCCCTGTACTTGACATTAACAGACTGTAAAACTGTACCTTTTCAGCAATTGACCAAAAATGCCAACCAAAATGTGACCTGCTCAAACTGCAAATCAGAGCTTCTATCTACATAATTTCTAAAAAGAACAGGAAAATACATTATAATAATGTTACAACGATTTAGACCAGATGGTTCAAAATTAAATACTGAAATAACAAACTTTGTAGCTGGACAAATATCAATTTTCATGAAGGACTTTTACTACTTTGGCCATCATTTTTTCATGAAGGAGTAAATACAATGTCTGTACACTACACTGTATCTTTTAGATGTCAGTCTGGATGAACAAAATGCAATGACACTAATCTAAAATTAAAACCATGACTACCTAGGAGATTACCAAACTCACATTTGTTATTTCTTCAACAAAGGTTCTGAGGAATATTTGAAGATAAAGACTGGTGTATGGTGTTTTTTATTACGGCATATATGGTTTATTAGACATTATGGGTCCTACTAGGGGCAATGTTTTCAGAGTATTGTTGGAAATGCAATAGTACTTTTAAGTTCAAGAAAGGAGATTATATAACCTCTAAAAACTACATTCTCTTATTATAGTTAAACACTGAATGGATTTAGTGGAATAGCACCAGCCTTGAGTTACCAAGGATCATGATCACTTTCCATAAAATTTTACCACCAAGAAAGTATGTTTTTTAAAAGGATCTGAAAACTTGAGGACTGCTTCGAAATTATATGTTATAGTGTACCCGATATAATAATATAAGAAACTGTTAAAAGCAACATTTCTTGAGATTATTATAGTAACTTTAGAAAAAGCCAACAATTACTAAATTTTAGTAAGTGTTATGCATAGTATTATTTATTTATAAAAATGTACTATGCAACATTCGGTTTTTTTCACAATCCTTTGACTGTTATTTCTCTACTGAATGTTGATCATGCTTCATACGCACCACTGTTTATAGTGAACAAGTATGAAAGATGAGATCAGTAAGAAGCAGAAAATAATGTTTTCGCTAAGATGTATCAAAATGTTTCAGTATAATTAATGTATGTTGGTATAATTTTGAAATTTTCAACATCAAATACTATCATATTTTTCTTTGTCTTTTTTTCTCCAGAGTGGATGGAGTTCAGTGAGATTGTATGTGTTAAATCACTTTTGTATCATATACAGATTAATTAGTCATAAGGAATAATCATGCAGCCATTCACTCATACATGCACGCCCTCATATACCCATTTACACACCTATGGACTCATGCACCATTCATACACTTATTCAATCATCCATGCACCACTTATGCACTCCTTCAATCATCCATAGACCACTCATGTACTCTTTCAATTACCCATACAGAACTCATGCACTACTTCAATCATCCACACACCACTCATGCACTCATTCAATCATCCATACACCACTCATACACTCATTGAAACACCCATATACCACTGACACACTCATTCAATCATACATGCACCACTTATGCAATTCTTCAATCAATTCAATTCATTAAGCTTCATTCGATTTTTACAAAAAATCATAAAAGCACATGCAATAAAAAGTCATTTGTATTTGTCATTAATATTTCACAATCAATAAAAAACATATATTTACATTATTATTATACAAATTATCTAGACAGGACACCAAACATTTATAGCACCTAAAAGCGATGTTGTTAAAAAATTTATAATTTCATGGTTTTTCTGCAACTGATTACATTTCTTAAGAAGCATGCTATGGACCTAGTATAATCTTCATTGTTTAAGGATTGCAGAAATAAAAATGCAGGATGGCATTGTCTAAAACCAAGTTTTTTAAGATTGACAGGATCCACCTCTTTCTATGTAGAACATAACATTTACAGAAAAGAACAACGTGTATTGTGGACTGTGCTGACACTTCATCACATGGACATTTATTTAGCAGTATCGGCCATTCATTCATTAATAGGAAGGTTATTAGTCGGTGAAAGATACCAAACCTAAAATGGGTAAGGACAAATCTATCCTGTAAACATTCGCTATTTTTAAGATAAGGCTGAATGTCATAAGTAGTCAGTATCAATTGATTAGACTGTACTGTTTGTTTCACTATTTCTACTGATGATCTGTTTATCTCTAAAAAAAAGTCATGATCTCTCTCTTAAAATCTTTTCTAATTATAGAGAGTGTAGAGCTTGGGTCCTCATAATATTCCGGTTGGCCCAAATCATTCATGAATTTCCTTATATATTTCAGCCATGGGATGTCAAGAGCCCGATCGAGCTTAGTGCAGTCTCTTATAATATCCCTGTTAAAATTAGTTTTCGTGGTGGTCCAGATCCAATGCCATAAAAGAACTGGCTGTATTTTTATTAGGTCAGTTATGCAGGGTAACCCCAACTCTGCCTGACATATATAAGTGGAAAACTGCCAGAGACGGCCAAAAGAAATCTTAAATAGGCGTTCTCCACCAGCTGTGGGGGCTGAGTAGTCGCGTAACCCCATATGCCAGCGCCATGCATGGTAGTAGTGACACATTTTACCCTATATATGCTTAACAACTCTTCTGGAGTTCAATCATCCATGTACCACTAATACACTAATTCAATCAAGCATGCACCAGTCATGCACTCATACATAGACCAATTATGCACTCATTCAATCGTCCATGCACCACTTATGCACTAATTTAATCGTCCATACACCACTCATGAGCTCATTGAAACACCCATATACCACTAGTTCACTCAATCAATCATTCAAGCACTACTTACACAATCATTCAGTCATCCATACACCACTCATGTACTTATTCAATCATTCATGCACCATTAATACACAAATGCAATCATACATGTACAACACATGCATTCATTCAATCACCTATGCACTGCTCACACAGTCATTCAATCACCCATGTACCTCTCATGCACTACTCATGCTCTCATTCAATCTTCCATGCCATAGTCATGCACTCATTCAATCATCCATGTACTGCTCATGCACTCATTCAATAATCTATGCACCACTCATGTAATCATTCAATTATTGATGCACCAGTCATGCACTCGTTCAATCACCCATGCAATTATACCCATGAGTCATACACTCATTCAATTATACAATCATTCTCAGATGCATGCACCACTCATGCACTCATTCATTTATCCATGCAACACTCATGTATTCATTCTAACATTCTTGCACCTTTCACTTAATCATTCATATACCTTTCATGCACTCATTGTAACATCCATGCACCAATCATGCACTCATGCAATCCTCCATGCAGCACTCATGCACTCATTCAATCATTTATACACCATTCATGCACATATGCAACCATCAATCCAGCACTCATGCAATCATCCACATACTGCTCATGCAGTTATTCAATCATCCATACACCACGTATACACTCATTCAATCATCCATGCACCTCTTATGCACTCATTATAACATGCATGCACCACTCATGCACTCATTGTACCCTCCATGCACCACTCATGCACTCATTCAATCATCCAAGCAGCACTCATACACTCATTCAATCATCCATACACCACTGATGCATTAATTGTAACAATTATACACCACTTATGCACTCATTCTAATATCCATGCACTGCTCATACATTCATTTAATCATTCATGCACAACTCATGCACTCATCCAATCATCTGTGCACCACACATGCACTCATTCAATCATCCATGCATCCCTCATGCACTCATTCAATTACTCATGTATCACTCATCCACTCATTCAATGATTGATACATCACTCATGCACTCATTCAGTCATCCATATACCACTCTCACACTCATTCAATCAACTATGTAGCACTCATGCACTCGTTCTTACATGCATGCACCACTCATGCACTCATTCAGTCATCCATACAGCACTCATGTACTCATTCTAACATCCATGCGCCAGTCATTCAATTATTTATACACCTTTCATGCACTCATTGTAACATCCATGCAGCACTTATGCACTGATTTAATCATCAATATACCACTCATGCACTCATGCATATACCACTCATGCACTCATTCTAACATATATGCAACACTCATGCACTCATGCAATCAACCATGCACCACTCACTGATTCATCCATCCATCACTCATACACATATGCAATCATCCATCTACCACTCATGTACTCATGCAATCATCCATGTACGACTCATACAGTCATTAAATCATCCATACACCACTTTGACACTCATTCAATCATCCATGCACCTCTCATGCACTCATTGTAACATGCATGCACCACTCATGCACTCATTGTAACTTTCATGCACCAGTAATGCACTCATTCAATCATCCAAACAGCACTCATACACTCATTCAATTATCCATGCACCACTCATACACTCATTTAATGATTGATACAGCACTCATTCAATCATCCATACACTACTCACACTTGTTCAATCAACCACGCAGCACTCATTCTTACATGCATGCACCACTCATGTATTCATTCAGTCATCCATACAGCACTTGTGTACTCATTATAACATCCATGCAGCAGTCATTCAATTATTCATACACCTTTAATGCACTTATTGTAACATCCATGCACCACTCATTCAATCATTCAGGCAGCACTCATGCACTCATTCAATCATGCATACACCACTCATGTACTTATTCAATCATCCATCCACCTCTCATGCACTCATTGTAACATATATGCACCACTCATGCAATCATCCATGCACCACTCATGCACTCATTGATCATCCATATACCACTCATGTAAATATATAATCATCCATCCACCACTCCAGAGCCCATTATAACATGCATGCACCACTCATGCACTCATTGTAACATCCATGCACCCCTCATGGACTCATTCAATCATCCAAGCAGCACTCATACCCTCATTCAATCATAGAAACAGTACTCCTGCACTCATGCAATCATCCATCCACACTCATGCACTCATTGAATAATCCATGCATTTCTTATGCATTCATTGTAATATTCCTACACCACTGCTGTACTTATGCAACCATCAATACACCAGTCATTCACTCTTGCAATCATCATAGACATACTTATACACTCATTCATTCATTCAGTTTTTCTTTTAAAACTGTAAAAATAGTTGGGCTTTTTTAGAGATTGTGTGCTTTTTTCAGTGATTTTTAAACTTTTTCTGATTTTTGATGCAAGATTAACTGCAACTGACACTGGAAAAACTTGAAGAAGCTCTCAAAAACATGAGAATACTGTCAAGGACCCAAAGACAAAATCAACATTTGCGAGTCTTGCAAGTGTTGTAGAGAGCTATTATGCTTTGCTCACCAGTACTAACCACAACTCGACAGCCCATACAATAAGGTGCCCTCCGGCTAAATTCTAGAGCCATATCTTCAGGCTGTCTCTGTACTTCCGAAGAGAGTCTTTGTTCTGGTGTTGATGCAGGTGCTAAAGAGGTAGATGGTCCTTCAGCCTCACATTGTTTCTTTGCATATTTCAATCGGATGCTGTGGTAGGATTTGAGGTGGTAGAGCATCGAAAAAGAGTATTTTTTTTACTTGTGCCCCTCAACAACCTTTTATAACAAATTGTGCATAGCACAATTTTAGCCACAGTTTTAAATTCTCCCAAAGGAATCGTGAAGAACTCCCATGCGATGCTGCTTTTTTTTTTAGGAGGCCCCTCATCTTCCGACTCCCCAGAATGTACTTCCTGCACTTCCTGGTTGTTCTGCTCCTGCTGGTCTGGCACATGTTGTTGTTCTGGTGGCTGAGTTTCCATTTTTAGGACAAATTAGAAAAGATCACAGCAGTAAGTGCTCCCAGAGAATTATCCAGAAAGGTATATGGGTGTGTTTTTCCCAATGCTATAGCTGAAATGTGTATCATCCAATTATATTCCTTTCTTTCCCGGACACATGATCTTTGCGACAATACATGTCATCGCGAAGATCAAAAATTGAACAAAATGACATTTTATTTGAAAATAACTTCTCAAAAATAAGTCTTAATTGACTCATATTAAACCCCTAATGTGCATCATGCAATGTTATATGTATAAATATGTATTACACACTTCACCAAAAACACACGTTCATTGTAGTTAACGACATCATCGTGACATCCAGTGTCGCGGCAATCATGCCAAACACCAAGTAAAATGCATTTGCTTGAAATATTCTTACAAAAACTCACGTTTAAAGAACATATCAGTAAACAACTTGTGTCAAAGATGAATTAAAATATGTGTAAGTATGTGTTCCCGAGTTTGAAAAAAAGACCCGCATTTCATGACTACAGACACCGCTACAATCTAGAGTCACTGCGAACACATAAAACACCACATTGAAGTGTTTTTTTCAAAAAACCATTACACAAACTCAAGTATAAACAGTACATTAGTAAACAACTAGTGTCTAATACTAATTAAAATCTGTCTATATATATGTTTCACAGTCCCTCAAAAACATGCGCCCTTCGCGACATCACCGCCGACATCATGACGTCGGCGCAAATATAAAAAAATGTAAGAAAAAAATCTACACCTATTAATCCACTAAAAGAAATACAGGGTTATACAAATACATGTTACGGAGCCATTATAGATAGGAAATACAATTTGAAAAACCTTAGAAATTCATTAAAAAAAAAAGGTTACAGGGACGTTATAGTTAGGAAATAGAATTTGAAAAACATTAGAAATTCACTGGAAAAAACAAAGGTTACAGGGATGTTCTAGTTAGGCTAAGGTTTTCCTGATGAGATGATCAAGTGAGTCTAAATATTTTTAAGAGTTTATGGGTGTTACATATATTTACTGACATACTACAAAAGTTCTATTACTAAACTAGTTGTAGTACTAATGAGTGATGCTATCTCTAACATGTGTGATCTGAGTGGGTATGTGACTGTCAGTATCAGTGTGTGAATAGCTTTATGGGTGTGTGAGTGCATGCATGAGTGACTGTATGGGTGGAAGAGTGGCTTTCTGACTAGGTCTGTAGGTGTGTGAGTGGTTGTGTCAGTGATTGTATAGGCGTGTGAGTGGGTATCTAAGTGATAGTATGGGTATGTGAGTGAGTGGTTTTGTAGATGTGTGAGTTGCTATATATAGGTGTATGAGTGGCTGTATGGGTGTATAAGTAGGTATGTGAGTAGCTGTGTGGGTGAGTGAGTGGGTAGAGGGTGAGTGACTATATTGGTGAGTGAGCAGGTGTGTCAGAGAATGCATGGGTGACTGAGTGGCTGTGTGAGTGACTTTGGGTGAGTAAGTGGGTGTAGGAATGACTGTATGAGTGACTGGTTGGGTGTGCAAATTGTTGTATGGGTGAGTGACTGGCTGTTTCAGTGAGTGTTTGGTTAAGTGAGTTGGTGTGTGAATGGTTGCATTTTAGAGTGAGTGTCTGTGTCAATGGCTGTATGGGTGAGTGAGCAGATATGGGAGTGCTTGTATGGATATGTGAATGGGTATGTAAGTGGTTGTGTGAGTGAGTGTGTGAGTGCTTGTATGGTGTGTGAGTAGCTGTGTTGAGAGACTATATGGGTGAGTGAGTGTGTGCATGAGTGGCTGTATTGGTGAGTGAGTGGGTGAGTCAGTGGCTGTATGGGTGAGGGAGTGATGGTGTGAGTGGCTCTATGGGTAGATAAGTAGGTGTGTAGTGACTATATGCATGAGTGGGTGTCTGAATGGCTATATCAGTGAGTGACTGAGTGTGTAAGTGGTTGTATGGGTGAGTGAATAGCTGTTTGAGTGGGTGTTTGGTTAAGTGAGTTGGTGTGTGAGTAGCTATATTGGAGAGCAAGTATCTGTGCTAATGGCTGTATGGGTGAATGTGCTGTATGTATGAGTACTTGTATGGATGTGTGAATGGGTATGTAAGTGGCTGAGTGGGTATGTGAATGAATGTGTGAGTACCTGTATGGGTAAGTGAGTGGCTGTGTTCAGAGGCTATATGGGTGAGTGAGTGGGTATGCGAGTGACTGTAGGTAAATATGTGGCTGTGTGAATAGTTGTATGGGTGAGTGTGTGGCTCTGTGACTGGCTGTATAGGTGAGTGACTAGTTGTATGAGTGGTTGTATGTATGAGTGAATGGTTGTATGAGTGGCTGTATGAGTGAGTAAGTGGGTGTGTGAGCGACTCTATGGAGGAGTTAGTGGGTATATGAGTACTGGTATGGGTCTGTGAATGGGTATATGAGTGGTTGTGTAGGTGTGTGAGTGGGTTTACGAGAGGTTGTATGGGGGTGTGAATGGTTCTGTGGATAATGTCATCAGTGATGTAATTTGAGATGACTGCAATGGTGTCATCAGTGATAACACTGACTGTGTCATGAGTGAAGTAATATGTGAGTTCATAATCAGTGCATTGCGGGGGCATAAGTTATAGTTAGCTCAGGCAACTATAACTGCTGAATTTCACTGGTTGTATATGAGTGAAATCTGAACCTAACTATAACATCCCTGTAGCCTTTGGTTTTTGTAGATGAATTTCTAAGGTTTTTTAAATTCTATTTCTTAACTATAATGCCCCTGTAACCTTTAGATTTTTTAAGTGAAGTTTTAGTTTTTTTTAGCTAGTAGTCACGTTTTTAGAGTGGTAGAGAAAGGGGGCTTGGCCTTTTATGACTTCTCAGCAATCCCGCTGATTCGGCCGTACTGGAGGTACTAGGAGGGGTTGTTGACCCCCCCAGGACTCTCAGCAGCTATGGGGACTTCATCCCCCAACCAGTACTGCACCAGGAGGCACGTTTGCAGAGTGGTGGAGAAAGGGGCAAGGTCTCCAAAGACCTCTCAGCAATTCTGCTGTGTGAGACTTACTGAAGATACCAGGAGGGGTTGTTTGCCCCAGGGACCCTCAGCAGCCAAAGTGACTTCATCCCCCAACCATTAGTACACCAGGAGACACATTTGCAGAGTGGTGGAGAAAGGGGGCATGGCCTCCAAAGACCTCTCAGCAATCCTACTGTGTGGGACTTACTGGAGGTAAGAGAAGGGGGCCCTGGCCTCCAAGGACCCTAAGCATTCAAGGGGGCTTCTTCCCCCAACCAGTAGTGTGCCAGGAGATGCGTTTGCAGAGTGGTAGTGAAAAGGGGCGGGGTCTCTGATCACCTCTCAGCTATTCCACTGTCTGGGACTTCATCTCCCAACCAGTTGTGCACCAGGATACGTGTGTGCCGAGTGATGGTGAAAAAGGGCAGGGCCTAAGGTGACTTGCTGGCTGGCTTTTTAAAATATTTTTGATTTCTAAGGTGAAGGGGGGCCAAGTGGCCCCCCTTTCCTGGGCTGCTTTTGGCCACAGGGACCCCATTCCCAGGTTACGGTCTATTTTTTTTTTTTTTTTTTATTAAAGTGAGGGGGGCAGATTGACCCCCCTCTCCCAGGCCGATATCAGCCCAAGGGACCCCATCACCCAGGGCGCCACCTTTTTATTTATTTATTTATTTTTAAATTAGGGTCTGGGGGCCACACGACCCCTCTCTCCGGGCCGATTTTGGCCCAGGGACACCACCTCCTAGGGGCCTGGCCTCTATTGTGAGTGCCGTGGTCCCACCCAGGGCACCCACTCACAACTGCTGGAGACCACAGGGGGAGCCTCAAGGCCCCCTCATCTCCCTGCCTCGTGCGAGAGCGCTATTGCATTCACACACAGGGAGCTGCTGAAAACACAGCTCCTTTTGTGTGAAAGCGATTCTGCTCTGCTTCCAATAAGCGAGAGCATTATTAATGCTCTTGCTTGCTGGAAGCGAAGCGCTTGCTGTGGCTTTGTGGAACAGTAAAGCTCCCGCCAAGCCACAGCAAACAGCTATGTCTCGAAAGTGGGCACCCCGGGACATAGCAGGAGCTGGCCCTGGGGGTTGGTGGTCCCCAGGGCCATCTATGGCTCCTGGAGGGGGGCCACATGGCCCTCTGCCTTACTTTATGTTGGGTCTGCCCCAGGGAGGTGGCAGTTCCCTGGGCCGAGAACAGGTTGTTTGCATCTTTACAAAAAGAAGTTAGCTCTGGGGAGGTAGTGGTGCCGGGGGGTCCCTAAGGCCACCCACCACAAATTGATCATGGCCCTGGGAAGGTGGTGATCCCACAAAGCCAGGGGGGTCCCAGAGGCCCCCCATTTTTAAAATAAATTAGCCCCTGGGAGGTGGTGTTCCCCAAGGCATTAATAAGCCCCAGGAGGGGGGGCCCTTGCACCCCCTTCTTTATTACACAAATACTTGGGGACCTGGCCCACCCGGGCTCCAAATATTAAAAAAGCATGGGAGCCCGCACTACATTAAAAAAAAAAATTCAGCAGGATCCGCGTATCCTACGTGACTCCCGTCAAAGGTTTTCTTTTAAAAAAAAGGCTTTTTTGGCTCTGCAGGGTCCCTGTGAGGCCCCCAAGAGGCTTAGGGGGTCAGGGTATTTCTACCATGCCCCCTTTTCTTTTAAAAAAAATATTTTTTCTGTGATTCAGCTCTAGCCAAGTCTCTAGATGGCTGCCAGCACTTCAAATCCTTGCAAAACTATTATAGCGCTCTCTCCAGCTGCTATCTTGAAAGTTTTGTGGTGAGCCGTGAAGCTGGAGTTGAGAAAAAGGGGGTCCCCGAAACCTGTTTTCCCCATGTTAATTCTGATGGAGATTTTAGACACGACTACAGCCAGAACTGCTGAATGACATTTCACCAAATTTGGCAGAAAGGTAGCTGTTGGTCTAGAGAGCGACCTTTTTGTAAATTGACGTAAATTTGTTCAGTAGTTTTTGAAATAGTGAGGAAAATCCAAATTTGTTTATATATAGGGATGCGAGGGCTCTGCGAACCCTCACAATCTCTTGCTGGGATCTAATTGGCTGCCAACACTTTAAACCAGGAAGTGTTGGCAGCCATCTTGAGCTGAGTCCCAGAAAAAATTTAACAACATGTTGGGGGATGAAGTCTCCTTGGCTGGTGAGGGTCCTTGAGGGCCAACAATCCCTTCTGCTACCTCCAGTAAGTCCCACACAGTGGGATTGCTGAGAGGTCGTCAGAGGCCATGCCCCCTTTTTCTACCACTCTGCAAACGTGCCTTCTGGTGCACTGCTGGTTGTGGGATGATTTCCCCTTGGATGCTGAGGGTCCTTGGGGGCCAGGAACCCCTTCTTTTAACTCCAGTAAGTCCTGCACAGTGGGTTTTCTGAGAGGCTGTTGGAGGCCCAAACCCCTTAGTCCACCACTATGCAAACACACCTCCTGGCACACTACTGGTTGGGGAATGACGTTCCCTTGGATGATGAGGGTCCTTGGGGTCCAAGAACCCTTCTTCATACCTCCAGTAAGTCCCACACAGAGGGATTGCTGAGCGTTGATCGGAGACCCCGCCCCCTTTCTCCGCCACCCTTCAAATGCACCTCCTGGCGCACTACTTCTTGGGTGGTGAAGTCCTCTTGGATGCTGAGGGTCCTTGGGGGCCAAGAAATTACGCAAAAAAAGAATACTCTCATTAGAGCGACGGGGGCAACATTACATTTTGCAAAGAGATTGGGATCTAAACCCATTTTGGCCCTGATGAAGATATATAAGGAAAAATGTATCCCCATGGTAACCTATGGCAGTGACATCTGGGGACTTAAGGATGGAAAAGACATCCAACATGAGGAAGACAAGTTTTTACGTAAGATTTTGGCAGTCCCGCACTCTACCCCTGCATACATATTACATGAAGAAATAGGGGTGGGATATATATCAGACCAGATAGCAGTAGCACCCTTAATGTGCTGGCTGAGAATTTGGGCAAGCCCTATCATAAATCTAAACCAAATAATAATTACTGATTGTCTAGCGTTAGACAGGGCTGATTGCATCCCCTGGTTAAAGTACCTAAGGGAACTAACAAAATGGTTAGGTTGCTCTGATTTATTTCAAAGCCCTAAACCCCTGGACAAATTCAAAATTAGAAATATTAGACAGCAGTTTATGATTAAGCGCCAGGGACTAAGGGAAGAAAAGGAGTTGGTAAAACCAACGGTGAGAGGTTATGCCACATTATCTATGCATAACCAAGTCCAACCTTACCTGTTAATCGTCGGTAACCCCTTTCATCGTTTTGTTTTAACGAGATTCCATTTGCAAATGGTTCCCTGGTTTTTGTCGGTTCCCCAAGGCTTTTCAAAACCTGGCACTTTAAAACCTTGTCCTTGTGACAATTTCTCTGAACAGGATACCCTTCATTTTATGTTATTTGCGACTATTACGTTTCATTACGTAAGAAGTTTATCCTGCCACTACTCAGAGTCTGCCATTTTTCCCAAATAAGGCCGGCCTTACTGTACCTCCAAATGTTATCTTCCCCAATGGTCTGTTTTGGGGTTGCAAGTTTTTTAACTGGAACCATTAGGTGCAGAAAAAAGCTGTTTTTTTAATAGTTATTATGTCTTGCTTTTTACATGTTTTTATTTCTAGGCCCACTATGAGTCATAAACTGGGACTACAATACTTGATCGAGTTTACTCCTCGCACTTTGCACTTTATAAAATGCTTTTACATTGTATGTACCTTAGATCTCGGTCATCCGGTTCGATATCAGGAATGCCATCAACGAGGACTTTTTCTATCTGATTGAGTTGCTCTTTCGCACTTTGCACTTTATAAAATGTTTTGTATTGTATTAAATACTAGGTTTCGGTCTACTGGTTTGATATCAGGAATATTACAAATGGGGATCCTTTTGGTATTCGATTGAGCTGGCTTTCTTGCACCTGGTATTTTATATAACGCTTTTTGTGTTGTATTATACCTTAGGACCAGGTTCTCTGGTGGATATTAGGAATGTTAAAAACAGGGACTATTTGTATTTAAATGAATTTGCTCATTTGCACATTGTATTTTATATAATGTTTCTCTATCATATTGTATTTTTAGGTCGTGGTCTCAGGGTTGATATCAGGAATGCTTTGTTTTTTTTGTTTTTTTTAAAATTGTGTTAATGAAATGTATTGTCGTATGATATGATCACTTTTATGACATTAAGTTGTCGAATAAAGGATTCTTGACTGACTTGACACTGAAAAAATCAAAGGTTACAAGGACATTATAGTTAGGCTCAGATTTCACTCATACAAAACCATACAAATTCAACAGTTATAGTTACCTGAGCTAACTATAACTTAACCCCCCCCGCAATGCACTGCTTATGACCTCACATATTACATCACTCATGACCTGGTCAGTGGCATCACTGATGTAATTGTAAATGCTGTTGTGGTTCCGTCATAGAACCAGATGAAACATCAAAAGGACAACACATGCATTTCTGAAGGCGGGCGGATGGGAACTTAGAGAGGATGTTGACTCCTCTCAAATGCAGTGTTATAGTTGACTTTAGGTGGTAAGTAGGAGATATGGATGTTCTGACTTTGCATTTTTATTGGTGTTTCATAGTTACTTAAGCAGACACTATCCTGACTTTTGAGAGAGAACAGAGTTCTCTCTGCTGGTCTTCTCTGAGCATAAGGTTTCATGCTGGATACTCTTTCCTTTCCTTTTGGCTTCTACTGAAGCTTAACTGATTCTGACACCTTCTATGCTTACCATATAGAAATTACAGCTAGAACAATGTGTTTAGATTAGAGAGGGGAAGTTTCTTTATCGAACACCTGATTGCATCTATTTATTTCCTTTGCATCATGGCAATTTCTATTTTGAACTGTCAGTTCACCTGTTTTTTTCGCAGAAGTGAGATGCAAGCAGTGACGCGGAGTCCCGACTTCCCTCACCCACCTTGGTGCCCAACAATGTCAAAGCAAAAAAGATAGACTGGGGGAAGCTCGGAAGACAAGGGAAGAGAATGTCCTGTTCCAAACGACGGTCAGGAAGATAAGCACTTCGGAAATTCCTAACGAGTGTCTATAAAATAAAGAATTATGTGTGTCAGTTTTGAAAAGAAACAATTATACTTGAAGTGTAATCACTGTAAATACTTCTACATGTATGATACAATAGCTACCTCAGAATCTCCCCTCTTCCACATGGCATAAAAGAAAGATAATGGGTGCACATCAGATGATCACCTAAGTAGTTAAAAGAGAACAATCAGGAGATATATCTAGTACAGAATCCTTACAGATATTAGGTAAAAGTAACAAGCACTAGCCTTTGTATAGGTATGAACATGTATTGAAATAGCCCCATTTTCAGAAAGCAAGAAGAAAAAGATAAAGTAACTAAAGGATAGCTATTTCCAAAATTGCACAAAAAGGTGTGGGGCTAAAGGACTGTATTAGCTGCTTAACTTCAGGAACCAAGTAAACTTTACTTCATGTCCTTTTGTTTTGACAGGCATAAGCATAGAAAAATAACAGATCTCCAACTCGTGGTGTACCAATAGATCAGGTAAGTATAAATCCTCTTAAGTTAGTTGTCTAACATATATGTTACCGCATTTAGCGTGAAGCAATTCCTCTGTTTGTTATCTTTTTGTTGCAGCTAGAATACCAGCAAACTGGAAGGTGCGTTGTGAACAGGAGTGGGAGCCAGCACGGGAACAGGAATGGAGGTTGGAGAAGGAGCAGGATCCGAAGACGATTCGAGGAGCGAGGGCCGGCGTAGTGAATCACCCTGCGACACTCAGCATACGTGAACTGGAAGCAGGTGAGTGAACTGAAATGAGGGCGGAAGATGCGCGCGTCAACTAGAATGTAAAGCGCCCTTCTGCCCATGTCAGCACATTTTATCGTGCTCAAGCTCCCATTCCCAACATGAACATCACTTAATACTTTTTAACTTACTGGCACATATTTGTCTCAAGACTATATTGTTATATCTTTTAAATGTATTCTTGTTTTGTATATATACTGGGTGGATTAATGTTTTAAAATAAACCATTTCCATTTGAAATTATTGGTTCTTTGTCTTTATTGTGGAGTCTCATAGGCTTCACCAATTTGGAAAGGTATTTCGAATCTTAGCTCCTTTACACCGATTCAAGCTGACTAACAAAGGTCCATACGACCAATGGGGAAATATGATGATTTTTCAAAGCATTTAAGTTTCAGATGCCGAACCTCCATCACAACCTAAAGCAGGCACTGAAAAAAGAAAAACAACCAGACATCCTTTATTCCATTGAAGTCTGCCTTGATTAGACCTAAATGAAGAGGAAAAGAAAGCAGACTGTGATGGTCCACTTGATGTCAAAAATGAGCATGTAACAAAATGGCAGCTTCAAAAAAGCGATCAACCCAAATGTGAGCGGCATTTCTTTACTGTGAGCACCAATGAAATAACATGAAAGTCATTTTGCATTTATCTTTTTGCCTAAGAATGAAATGCATCTTTTTGTTTTTGTTTTATACAGCGGAAGTGCCATAGAGAGTGAGGCTACTGTACATAAAGTCAACTTCTTCTACCTGTCCAGAAGACCCCTTCCTGCACATTGTCCAGCCTTTAGCCAATTTGGATTTGGATTTGGAAGGAATAGAATCACTTTTCCTTTGTTTGCAATCTCTGCCACATCTTCCTTCCTTGGAAGTTAGAATCTCTCCTT
Organism: Calotriton arnoldi; assembly: GCA_963921515.1. Classification (NCBI taxonomy): domain Eukaryota; kingdom Metazoa; phylum Chordata; class Amphibia; order Caudata; family Salamandridae; genus Calotriton; species Calotriton arnoldi. The sequence continues at coordinate 728,380 of CAWUFW010008409.1, forward strand.
TTTATTAAATATAGGAAGTTGAGTGCAGTTCTTTGAAAAAGATTTGTGATGGCATACACCACTATCTTTTCCTTTTTTCCTTTTGATTGATTATTTCTGATGGCCTTGACTTTAACTTAGGAAGGGTGCAGGCAGGCCCAAGTGTGATTAAGAGCCATTATTTTGGGATGGTGGAGCCCTGGGGTCAAAAACATTTCCCCATTTGTTGTAATTTGTTTTTTAGTTTTGTCTAGGGTTTTCTTACTGTGGTCTGTATTATGTTTTGGGTTCTAGCCTGCTGTAGGTTGTGGATTCATTTGTATGGATTTTTCACATTCTCAGTGCTTGTGTGCTAAAGATATTTTTTATTATTATATTGCCATGTGGATGGTCTTGTATTCATGCCATATTTATTTTTTCTCTGCATGTGCCTCTTGGTGACAAGGAAGAGTCCAGGCCTATGTTGCCAGACATTTTCTTTTATTCTTTCCCATTTGCTTGCCCTCCTTTTCTGTTTGTGTGATTTAATACTTGTGTAGGATGGTTGATTCTATTGTTTTCTTCAACTTTTAAAGGAATTTTGTAAGGCTAATTGTTGTCTTGTGCTGTTTTTGTTTGGGGCATTTTGAAAGTTAATTTTAATCTTTTCTCATCGTTTCTATTTTGCTTTGCTGATAAATTAATTGTTGCTGCTTTACTGGTGATGTAATAGGCCCACTGAAGGCCCGGTCACATTTTGGGTGAAAAGTTATCCAATCCTTCCCTTGCCATCTTGCACATTTGTGTTGATGGAGGGGCTCTAGCCAAGTTAGGGGTGCCATGGTCTTTGTTCTCCATGCCTCCTTCTTCGCTGCTCTTGATATGATGGCCTTTTCCTTGGACGCAGTGCACGTTTTCCCTGGGCCTTCATTATGTCTGGTTCTCCATGAATAATTATTTTCTGGTCATGTGGAAACCATCAATTTGTGGAGCCAGTGTTTGAATGTGTGTATTTGTGTGTCTACTTCTTTGCTGGTCATGTGGTGACTGTTGGGTGATCACTAATTTGTTGAACCAGTGTGTGTTTCCAATTATTAATCATTTTATTCCACATGTAAATGCCATTTCCTAGAAGCACTAATATTAGAAAAAGCCTTGCCCTTTTTGTTCATTTTTAGGTTTTTGTTTTTTCCATTTATTTACCTGAGATATTCATTTGTACTTGTGGCAGATTGCAGTAGTCTATAGTACACAGATGAGTATATTAATGTATTTCATTTTTGCCTCAGCCCTACCTCCCATAGGGACACCATAGACCCTTGAGGGACACCAGGTATTTTATAGTAATGTATTTGATTCTTGACTGCCGGGTCCTACCTTAGGGGTTCTATGGGTGCTGAAGGTTCACATGATATTTTTATTAATTTAATTTTTTACCTGATCTCTCATCTTTCATAGGGCCCCGTAGGCCCTGGAGGGACTCCAGGTATTTATATATTAATTAAATGGATTTTTATAATATTGTAATGATGATGATGGTAGTTCTTTATTAAATGTACTGCACTGACGAGACTTTCCATGTCTTACTCCCTTCCTTCTTATTTTTATTGCCCACAGATGCACAAGCAGATGCTCACTGAGATGGAGTGCAGTCCATGGTTTCGGAGTTGAGAGAGTTTGTACCTGTACTGCTGACCCATATAAGAAATAAAGACAATGGCCCAAAAAATGGAGGTCCCTGCCAAGAAAGTGGCCAATGAGAGAAAGAATATTTTTGTTGCCAATGTCACCATTAGCATTAAGCCCTCTGTCTTTTTTCAGAAATGTGGCGTATGCCTGTTTCAACCTCTACTGGCCAATAAGAAGCTGGAATGAGGATCACCATTGGATCAACAATGGCACCACCACAAAAACCGAAGCAAGTATCTCTTGGCATGGAATCTGAAACTGAATTGTCCCAGCAGCAAATGGAATCTTCACAGGAAACTCAAAAGCAACCACATTCTACTACACGTGATCTTCAGGTGGTAGGAGCAGAGCCATAAGTTGAGCTTGCTACCAAGATGTTGTAGTGACTGCTCTTCTGTTGGACACATCGGCTTCATGATCTTCTGCAAAGAAAAAAAGAGCTCTCCCCGTCTTATCTATATCTAAGCCCTATTTCTAATGATCTTGAGATGGTTTGGACCCCGATTGAGACTAGCCATGAGAGACAAGGGAAAAGAAAGGTTTCTTAAGCCTTGGACATGAGGAAGAAGGGATTGTTTTAGTGGTGATTGGTACAAAGTACAGCTTATTTTACCATTCTCCGAGTGTAGTACTCCCAATACCATCTGCTTTGATCTTTTCAAGAACATAAAAAACTACAGCAACCAGCACCAACCCTACAGCAGTCACTGCCCACCATAGAGAAAGGCCAACACAACTACTTAGCACCACCTCAACAAGTTCTCCAGGCATTGGCTCCATAAGTAAGCTCTCCTACCCAGTTTGAGTCATCTTAACACTTAGGAGCACATTGCAGAATGCTCCCTTTGCTGCAAACCAGAGCGTTGTGGTAAGCAACATACACATTATGGTACTAAGGGCCTATTGGCCCACCTGAAAATCAAAATGCAATTGTATGGGAAGAGTGCCTCAGAAAGTTAGCTGCTGGTGAGAGAGAAGAGGTTGAACTGATGAAATGAGATGGTGGTAAGGAAACATAGATGTTGGCGTCATGTGAAGCAGCCCTGTGATGGTCGCTCATAGTGTACAATCATCAACTGCAGCAACCTTGGCATGGCACAAAGAAAAGAGAGATACTGTTACCCCAAAGCATCCACGCAGCTAACCTGCTCCCCATAGGTACTTGTAGAGGAATCCTCACAAAAATATAGGTCCTGACTTAGATGTTGGCGGAAAGGGTACCCTGTTGCAACAGCAACAGAGAACCCTTTTCACCAACCTGAAGGTCCTCTGACCTGATTTTTAGACAGGAGGACCTTCAGTATGTAGACTACGGAAACTACTCTGTCTCCATTTTCTACATACCCCTCAGATGGCTTGACAGTGTAAGGGTCGTTGGATGTTTGGCCATGTGCCTGCCCTCCCAATTTAGACTGGTCAGACACATAGCCAATATTTACTTTTATAAACCCCTACCTAAACCATGGCGGTATGTACAAGTAAAAACTTTTCAATTACTCTAACACCGTGAGAGAGCACTCGTATGGGGATGTGGTCACTGCTTTTTTTATTTTCAAAAATCAAATATTGCTTTGGGATTTTTTTTTGAAAATTGAAAAAAAGAAGTAAAAGTGAGCTGTGTTGATAGAGCATCAAGGCACACTTTCATTGCATTTACAGAAACCCATTGACAGCGGTTTCTTTAAATGCAACAGATATCCGCTGGGAGGCGGACAACTGTCAATGTCACAGGCGGAGTACCCTCATTATGGCTAGGGTAAAGTACTCCGCCATGGTGACAGTACAAATACGGTCTGCCAATATCTAAATCAGGCCCTTAGTCCCAGCTGACTATCAAGTTTATGTTCAGCAAGGGGTTGATGTACCACAAAATCAATGAAACTATCTATTGATACCATAGAAATCTAGCCAAAATGTTATTGAATGACCTCCTGTTTTTGTCTTTGGTGGAAGGAGAGGGTTCTCTACATTTTGTGGGGGCACACGGTCGAAAATAGAAGGCTCCAAGCTGGACCTATTTTTTCAGTGTTGCTGTGCCAGTTTTGCAGTATTAAGCGCAGGAAGTTGTTGGAGAAGGAATGAAGACTAAAACTGTCAAGTCCATCCATCTTATGACAGATGTATGTGCCAAAGGCCACAGACTACATGTGTATCACTTCACTTTGGGTCTCCTTTAAGGGGGTTAAACAAATGCTAGCCCCACTCTCAGCACTGAGGAAGCTTTTTTGAGGCATTTAGTGGCATACAACAGTTGCAATGTTCTCAATGGAGAAATCTCATACAGCTGCCAACATCGTGGAAGAATTTAATACCAAAGTCTATGAATGGTTTCAAACCAGAGGTTTCAACATTGGATGTGTTGCCACTGACAATGGCAGTATTGTTTTCAAAATCCATGGCTGACAGAGGATACTTCAGAGTCCTATGTTTACTGCATTGCTTAAACCTAATTGTGCAGAAGTTCCTAAAAAACAGACGCATTAGTCAACAACACACGTGTCTCTTGTCACTAGATTTTCACTCATTTCAGTCACTCATTCAAACCCTAGAAGCAGTTTAGGATCATTCAGCATGTTAACTAAGTCCTTGTAAAAGCCATTAAACAGGAAGTACCAACCTGCTGGAACTTCAACTTCTATATGCTGTAAAATCAGTTTGAGCAGTAGAGGTCTATCAATAATTAAGTACTGCAAAGAATAGGGTATATACCTGCCAAAGCCATGGTGATGGCGATAGACAAAGGAGGGATAGTGGAGTGCCTGATCTAAATGCTAGTGCCTCTTGAGAGAGGGAATTCAATTATAATGAGCCAAGCTTTTTCTTTTTTGATACTTCAGGGACTAACAAAAGGTCGAACAAATATTTACCAATCTCAGTGAAGAAGCAGCTGCTTTGGTGAAAAGCATGGTGGATGCGTAGTGAGTGGTGAAAAAGAAAGAAAATGATTCTGTCTTAGAGTCAACCATAGGCTTAGCATTGAGAAATCAATGGTATCTAAGTCAGCAATGGAAGTGTGTGTCCTGAGGCCTTCTTGGGCCCACTTTTATTCTCCATTTTAGTTTTACATTTTACACATTTTAGGTTAACATAGTTTTAGCAATGTTATTTTACATGTTTTTCTTGCACATTATTATTCTAAGAAGATACTGAACAAGCTGCTTGTTTTTAGAAAGCCTTTTTTGTCATGTAATCCGTACACTCTGTTCAGCGCTAGGAACACAGAAAAAGATATTCTAGTGCTTGTGTTGCCTGTTCTCAGACAGCTTCTAACATCTAGACATATTATTGCATAAGAGCTGTACCTCTAACATGGTGGCTTTTATTATATAAATGATACACTGGACTTCAAAGGTCAGAGAGGAGCACTCCGGTCATAACTGTCCTGGAACGAATCCTGTGTTTGGCATGCAACTCTGTTGATGCTGATTTTCTATCCTGCAGAAAAGGATTGCCAATCTTTTTCCAGGCTGATTCCCTGGTCCAGCTATCTAGGTATGGGAGCCCAAGAGATCAGGAAGAGGTTGCACCCACTATCCACTCAGAATAGGGATAGTGATAGGTAGAAATATATAGAAATCAGACTGCCATGGTTTGACTGTTTATTCTTTTGACCATGTTAATAATGCAGGTTACTTTGCTTTGTTTTTTCTGCCTAATAATCACAGCTCATTCTTTCTATGTAAGATTATGATTATTTCAATAAATGTACTGAAAACTTTATTCATATTTGTCCTGTGTTTACTATTGGTATGCATAAAGGAGTAAGATCTGTTTCCACAATTCACTTAGGGATCAGAGTGTCATGTTCGAGGTTGCCAAAATCACCTGCCACCCAGGAAGGTTAAGGGTTTGGGTGAGGAACTGTGAGCTAGCTAGGAATTTGGTCGACCGTCTCTGATGGTGTAGATGGAATCAGTCCCCACATTTTGAAGTTCTATCGTCCTAATACACAGACCAACTTTTTCTAGTGAGAACTGTATAACACATGCCTACATACCACCGCCTGAATAAACAAGATGCCTGCCTCCCATGCTTAACTCTGCATTCCTACACTGATCTGTAAGTGAAGATGCAAAAGACTGCATTCCACAGTTTATGTATAGTGCTTCCTTGGGAAAAAAAGAGAAACATAGAGAGATAGATGGAGCACCACATTTGGAATAGGTAGCTTCATAAATGAATGCCAAATGATGATTCATATGATGTGTGTGACGGACTTAGCTTAGGTAAACTTGGTATTTCATGCTTGGGTGGCCATTTGATTCAGGATGAACACTTGGAGTGTTATTTTATTGGTATTTTGGTCGTTTGAACACCAGAATCTCTTGCTTGCTCTGAAACATCTCAGTTTACCTAGACTAGGCTAAGACTAAAATTTGGTTTATTTTCTTGTTTATCAGGCCTGTCTGTCTTTGGAAGAAATGCAATCTGCAAGTCTCAATTAGAGCATATGGAAGAAGGACCAATGCCTATCTACCTTTATTGGAAACAAGAGGACTCACCCACCGTGAACTACAAAAGGAACGGATTGAGGTGTTTATATTAATGCAGACAAATGGCTCAAGTGGTTTTTAGCTTGTGGTAGACATGATGATGATGGGTAATCAATCATTCAGGATATTTGCAGCTAGATGTTTGTGATTGTCATATTCGATTGGCCCTTAGTTAATTGCATCCTAGCTTATGCTCTGCACCCTGACTCCTCATGCATCATAATTATGTTGATTCTCAAATATTGTCATTTTCTTTTCTCATTCTACTGACCTTCTGTTCTGCAAAGTGAGACCTGCATGGTGCTCCTGCTTTGCGTACAAACCTGCTCCCAGGGCGGACAATGCCAAAAGAATGCAGTTGCACCATTTATATATAGTATCATTTTTCTTAAATTTTATTATAAATATTTTTTAACTGTGTGTATCTTTGTCATTTTGGACTTTAGCCTAGATGTCTATAACTAACTTGGGAGTCTGTTGGTTGCTAAAGATTGAGTAGGTTAATTTAACTGTCATCTTCCTTCCATGACAGAGGTGCTGTGCTCATGAACTTGTTGAATGCTTTGAAAATCTCTCTAAAGTTTTACCATTTCCCCAGTTTACTTACTTAAACCCAATCATTGAAATATTTCATAATTAAAAAATAAGTATGTACTATTTTTAATTATTTTTAACATTAATTTATTTATATTTTTAACAAGTTGGAATATTTAAATAATTACATTTCATTTAACATTATTCCTTATTGTGTTTTATTTTAACTTCCAACCTCTATTATTTTCTGGGGAGGGTGTTGCAGTAACAGTGGTAGGCCATGTGTAGTGCTGGACTTACCACTGTTTTGTTTATTATTTTTTTTAGCAGTAACTTACACTCTGAGGGCGTTATCTACAAAGGTATACCTTCTTTTTTTGTGTAGTTTTACTATGTTTTGCTATTCACAAACTACAAGTGTAGTTTGGTTGGAGGCTTTCTGAGTTATATCGTTGGTTTCAAATCCGACAGCCTTATTATGATGAAGTGAAAAATACAATGGGTGACCCAATTAACCCTTGACGGCTTGGGTAGTATAAAGTAAACAGGTAAGTGTGCCAACAAGGGATTTGTTTGTGCAATAAATTTCAATTATTTTTGCTTATTACTTAAAGCAGACTTTTATAGTATGCTTGTGAATTAATTTCTTTTGAAATAATGTTCTATACATGAACAAATCATATAATTTTAGTTCTCTAGCAATATAGGAACATCAACATGTATCAAAGAAATATACATAAAACATGTTTATCAGTAAAGAACCTTTCCAACACGGGTGTATAATGAAAAAATAAATTTTATCTTAAAAAATTATTATTCTGGGGTACTTAATCATTGAAAACACAATATATCAGGAAGATACATACATAAATGGTTATAAATTGTACTTCTCTATCATACTTGTGTACACTTTTTTCAAACATAGAAATAAGGCAAGTCAAAGGAATAAAGCAAATGAATGTCGCCTATGTCTTTACAGAAAATAAGTGTAGTTGTCGACGTTTCGGTCGATTGGCTGTCGTCTATTCGACCATCTTCAGGACTGTTGAAATTTGCAATGGTTGACCCTCAAAAAATCAAATTGAGTGCGAGAAAATATTTGGAGAAACAGGTGTTTGATCGAAACAAACTATCCTGTCCGAAGGATCAAGTCCAAATCTGAATGATCTGGTCACGATTTAAATTGAAAAATCAGACGAAGGTCTGCGGTCGTTGTACTATGCGAGCGACCTCAGACCTTCGTTACTGAGCACAGACTTGGAAGCTTGCTTGCCTCGACATAACTCAGATTTATTCTGATCGAGTCCTAAATTGCCGGGATTGCTGTTGGCTGATTTCAGCAACACCAGACATACACTACGTGGCGTTATCTGATTTTTCAATTTAAATCGTGACCAGATCATTCAGATTTGGACTTGATCGTTCGGACAGGATAGTTTGTTTCGACCAAACACCTGTTTCTCCAAATATTTTCTCGAGATTTTTTGAGGGTCAACCATTGCAAATTTCAACAGTCCTGAAGATGGTCGAATAGACGACAGCCAATCGACCGAAACGTTGACAACTACACTTATTTTCTGTAAAGACATAGGCGACATTCATTTGCTTTATTCCTTTGACTTGCCTTATTTCTATGTTTGAAAAAAGTGTACACAAGTATGATAGAGAAGTACAATTTATACCCATTTATGTATGTAACTTCCTGATATATTGTGTTTTCAATGATTAAGTACCCCAGAATAATAATTTTTTAAGATAACATTTATTTTTTCATTATACACCCGTGTAGGAAAGGTTCTTTACTGATAAACATGTTTTATGTATATTTCTTTGATACATGTTGATGTTCCTATATTGATAGAGAACTAAAATTATATGAATTGTTCGTGTATAGAAAATTATTTAAAAAGAAATTAATTCACAAGCATACTATAAAAGTCTGCTTTAAGTAATAAGCAAAAATAATTGAAATTTATTGCACAAACAAATCCCTTATTATGATGAAGGCTGTTGGATTTGAATCCGGCCAGTCAGACCAACTGGTTTCGACGGGTTCAAGGAGCCCGTCGGCCTGTTGGAGGCCGCTCATAATCCACTATATACGGCGTTTACGCCGCGGGGATTATGATTAACCCTGGGCAAAGCACTACACTACGCTTGCGTAGTTTGCAAAGTTTGCGCTACTTCGCACTACGCGAATTGCACGTAGCACAGTGCAAACATGCGTAGCGTAGTGCAGCGGTCATTTTTTGCTTGCTCGCGGTCCTCAACGTGAAGTTGGCGACCGCGAGCAAGCAAAATGACATCCCGGCGAGACTTTTTCCTCGTTCGCGATCAGCAACATCAAGTTGCCGATCGCGAGTGTGGAAAATAAACCTCCCGGCGAGATTCTCAACGCGGGGAGGTCAGGTTTCTCATTGCGAGTGGTCGCGTATGCTCGCGTCCGCTCGCGATGAGAAACTACCAGTCCGCGTTGAGAAAGCTGCTGCTCGAGTAAAAATCTACTCGAGCGGCAGTAAAAGACAGCTCGCACTGTGCAAGATGCCGTTTTCAATGATTGCACAGTGCGGACAAGCATCCGGCACTGTGCAATCATCGCGAACAGCGCACTACGCAGTTCGCGTAGTGCTACGCGTAGCTCGCGTAGTGCAAAGTGCACTTCGCGTAGCTTCGCGTAGAGCTACTTCGCGAACTACGCCCAGGGTTAATTATGATGTCGGTTTCCGGCAGGCTTTTCATGCCGGACTTTCCGATTTGAAAAGCCTGCCGGAAAGTGACTTTGGGGCCCCCTTGCCACAGCGGCTTCCGGTTGGAGGCCTGGGGGCCACCTATGGTGCCCCCTGTTAAGACCTGCACCGAGTGACGGTGCCTGCCAAGCGGTACAGGGATTAACAAAAACACACATTTCTCTATGGGAGCTTGTGCTACGGCCAGTTTACGGCCGCAGCAAAAGCCCTCATAGATAAATGGGAGTGTGCGACTGTACCATGTGCTGTCACATCCTAATAATGCAGTCAGGAACGCCGACCGAAGGTCGGTCAGTCCCGATTCTGCAACGGTGTCGGGTGGACGCAAGTCTGCCCGACATCGTAATGAGGGCCATAGTATTTTTACGACTGCAGAGACTGTTGTATCTTTTAATGTGAGAAGTTATTTACAGTCAAAATGATACTACACATAAAACTACATTCATAGTTTGTGAATAGGAAAAAAAGGTAAACTTACCCCAAACCTGAACGTTTACCTCTGTGAATAACGAAAAGTAGTAAACTTATACTCAAAAGTCCAAATTTACTCAAAAGTGTAAGTCATCTTTGTAAGTTATATATCACTAAGAAAGAACAAAGTGACATCATAGTGTCCCCACCATGCACAGTGTTGCAATCAATGATCAGTGATGTTATCAATGATGTCAATCATGTCATGAATGTTTTAATATGTGAGATCATAAGCAGTGCACATTGAGGGTGTGAGTTATAGTTACTTGAAATAACTATACCTGTTACATTTTAGTAGTTTTTAGTTGAAAACATTACACTTAAACTGAAATTTTCACCCAACTACAACGTCACTTTAACATTTGGTTTGACAAGTACATTTTTTAGGTTTTTTTTTTTAATGCAAAGTACATTATTATTACCACATCTAGCAGGAAACCAAACCCCCCACCACACAAGCCCTTCAGCCGTGTGCAGCATGTGGTTGGCTGCAGGGCCTGATTTACTGCCAGGCCATGCGCCAAACACCATGTGGGCAGCCAACTCCCCCACCGCACACAGCCTTTGGCTGTAAGATGCGTGGAATTGGCACAGGGCGTGGCCTGCTGCAGACACATTGCCCAACACCCCACAGGTTGCCAACCCCCGCTGCGCATGGGCAAAGGCTATGCATGGTGTCTGTTAGCAGCAGGGCCAACCACCTGCACATGGACAACCCACCACAGAACCTAAAGCCCCATGGTTTTCAGATCGACAAGATTCTCAAGGGAGCCAGTGTGGCCCCCTGTGCTCCTAAAGGAACACTTGTGGGAGCAGAGACGCATCACTGACTCCTGCAAGATCATGAAAACCCACCCAATTATTTATTTTTTGGGCCCTGGGGTGCGTCTCTATGGGACCCCCACCCCAGCTAGGTGCAGGAGGACCATACCACCTTATTCCTTATTTTGTTTTAAATTTTTAGGACATTGGAACCGAATCTTGGTGCATTCAAATGACTAAAATTGCAGCAGCAATATGTGCTACATCAGAAAACCTGATTTAATAAACATGTTTTGCCACCAAATGGAAATACCAAGACCCACTGAAATGATGAAAGCTATTTTTAACAATTTTTGAAGTAGTTAGCTCATACATATTTGTATGAAATTAAGTTAGTGGTTGAGGGGGTAAAAATCTACTCAAGCAACAGCCACAATCCTTGTCAGAGTGAGCCACAAAAAGTCACTAAATTAACATGTGCTTAACTGTCTTATAGCTTGGCACAAAAGCAGTCCGGAGTAACTTAGCGGCAATGTGTAAAGTATTTATACAGCATACAAACAGTAACAAAATGAAAACACAGCACAAGAAAGATCCTACATCAATTTAGGAAAACAGAGTAAAATAAAATAAAAATATTTGGCACCAAAACTAAAATCCAAAATTAGTAGAAGTGGAGACATGCATTTCTAAAGATTTTTGGTAAGCATAGTGCCTAAAAGCATAAAGCGCCACTCCCGGTTATCTGGTCAGGCGAGACCAGGTCCAGGTGAAAGTTACAAGTTCAGCCTGACCGTGATGGAGCACAGGCCAGATACAAGGACCAGGTTAGTCCCACTGAAAAGTTTCCTTTTAAAGTCCAGCGCAAACGGTTCATTTTGCAGAGGAGGCCTCAAGGAGCAGGAAGAGCATTGTGGTTGAAGGTCTCTGTTGCACAAAGACCAGGTCATGCGTCATGGATGGTCATCACTGCAACGCGAAGACTCTGTCGGGCATCATGGATCATTGTTGCTGAATGTTTGCATTGGCATTCACCAAGGGCGGTCAATGCTGTAAGGCAAAGTGGAGATCTTGCCTTGCCAGTCGTCACTGTCAGTTGCAGTAGCAAATAGAGTTGGGTTCACTGTTATGTTGCATTGACATGCAGCCCGGGTGGCAAGATGATGGCACAAATCAGACTGTTCACAGTTGCAAAGAGACAAAAACTTAAGGATTTCTCCGTTTTATCAAGGAGGAGTTCAATTGATAGCCCACCAAGTGTCCAGGAGCTGAGGGGTAACTCTTTGGAGTCAGGAACACACTCCAGCAGAAGCCAGGAGGGCTCGGGCAGGTCCAGTTGCAGGACCAGCAGTTCCAATTCAGCTGAACAGCTGAGCAGTTGCAGGGAGTCCCCTGAAGCATGCTGTGTCCCTTTAGCTCAGAACAGGATTGCAATCTGCTGACACTTCGAGTAGCTTCAGCTTGGGATGAAGTGTGCAGGTCCAGTCTTCCTTCTCAGCAAACAGGGCAGTCCTCAAGCAGCAGGGTGTTTTCTGCTCTAGAATCCACAGGTCCAGGAGTGCACTAAAGACTGGGTCTGAGTGTCCAATATGTTTTACCCAGTGCCCACTTTAATGTGGGAGACACTTCTGGAATTTCCACTACAGAGGTGTCTTAAATCTCCTGCATCACTGCCCTGTTCCTAGCAAGTTTGGGGTCACAATAGACTAGTATGAAGTCTTTTGTGTGTGAGCTGATATAGTGCCTTTGAAGCTCAAATGTGGTAGGTGACAGCTCCATTCCCTCTATCAAGTGACAGATGGCCCTTCCTGCTAACACCCAGATCATCCTGTGTGATACTGTCTAGGAGGATTACACAAAGGCCAACTGCCAGCTGCAATTAATCATGTGACCCAGGAACAGGCTGCAGGTACCAAACAGGACAGAAAAATGCCAACTTTCTAAAAGTGGCATTTTCAAAATTGAGACTTAAAATTCAAATTTACCATTAATGGGACTTTTAAATTACAATTCCTGAGATATCAAACATGATTTTCCTACTTGTTCCCCATCAAAAGTTAGCACTATAAGGTAACTCAATGTTATCCTTTAGGGGAGTAGGCCTTGCAATAGTCAATCAATCAATCAATCAATCATGTCACTTATAAAGCGCACTACATACCCGCGAGGGTCTCAAGGCGCTGGGGGAAGAGGGGGTGGTGCTGCTACTGATCGAAGAGCCAGGTCTTGAGGAGTCTTCTGAAGGCCAGTAGGTCTTGGGTCTGTCGGAGGTTGGTGGGCAGGGTGTTCCAGGTCTTGGCGGTGAGGTGGGAGAAGGATCTGCCGCCGGCGGTCGTTTTCCGGATGCGGGGGACTGTGGCGAGGGCGAGGCTGGTCGAGCGGAGCTGGCGGGTGGGGGTGTAGAAGCTGAGTCGTCTGTTGAGGTAGGCTGGTCCGGAGTTGTGGAGTGCTTTGTGTGCGTGGGTGAGGAGCTTGAAGGTTATCCTCTTGTTGACAGGGAGCCAGTGCAGGTCTCTCAGGTGGGGTGTGATGTGGCTGTGTCGGGGGATGTCGAGGATAAGACGTGCAGAGGCGTTCTGGATGCGTTGCAGCCGTCTCAGGAGCTTAGCCGTCGTTCCTGCGTAGAGGGCGTTTCCGTAGTCCAGCCTGCTGGTGACGAGGGCCTGGGTGACTGTTTTTCTTGTTTCGGTGGGGATCCACTTGAAGATCCTGCGGAGCATTCGGAGGATGTTGAAGCAGGATGAGGAAACGGCGTTGACCTGCTTAGTCATGGAGAGGGTGGGGTCGAGGATGACCCCTAGGTTGCGTACGTGGTCGGTGGGTGGCGGGGCTGTTCCCAGTGATGTTGGCCACCAGGAGTCGTCCCAGGCTGAAGGGTTGGAACCAAGGATGAGGACCTCCATCTTGTCCGAGTTCAGCTTCAGGCGGCTGGTCCTCATCCATTCGGCGACGGCCTTCATTCCTTCGTGGAGGTGGGCTTTGGCGGTGTGAGGGTCTTTGGTGAGGGAGAGGATCAGCTGGGTGTCGTCGGCGTAGGAGATGATGTTGAGGTTGTGCTGTCGGGCGACGTGGGCGAGGGGTGCCATGTAGATGTTGAACAGCGTTGGGCTGAGGGAGGAGCCTTGGGGTACGCCGCAGATGATCTTGGTGGCCTTGGATCGGAAGGGGGCGAGGCGGACGCTTTGTGTTCTGCCGGAAAGGAAGGATGTGGTCCAGTCCAGGGCCTTCTCTTGGATCCCGGCGTCGTGAATGCGTGTTCGTAGTGTGTGGTGGCAGACCGTGTCGAAGGCGGCTGATAGGTCCAGGAGGATGAGGGCTGCTGTTTCTCCGTTGTCTAGCAGGGTCCTGATGTCATCGGTGGCGGGGATGAGGGCGGTTTCGGTGCTGTGGTTGCTGCGGAAGCCGGACTGGGAAGGGTCCAGGATGTTGTTCTCCTCGAGGTAGCGGGTCAGTTGTTTGTTGACGATTTTCTCGGTGACCTTCGCGGGGAACGGGAGCAGAGAGATGGGTCGGAAGTTCTTGAGGTCCTTGGGGTCTGCCTTGGGTTTCTTGAGTAAGGCGGTGATCTCGGCGTGCTTCCAGCTTTCCGGGAAGGTTGCTGTCTCGAAGGAGATGTTGATTATTTTCCGGAGATGGGGCGCGATGGCTGTACTGGCTTTGTTGAAGATGTGGTGAGGGCACGGGTCTAGCGGTGAACCGGAGTGGATGGTGTTCATGATCTCGCTGGTGTCCTCGTCGTTGATGTTGGTCCAGGAGAGCAGGCGGTTGGTGGTTGTGGGGGCAGTGGTCTCGGTGGTTGCCGGGGCGGTCGTGGTGTTGAAGCTGTCGTGGATGTCGGCGATTTTGCGGTGGAAGAAGGTGGCCAGTGAGTCGCACAGGTCTCGCGACGGCTGGATGTCGTTGGTGTTGGAGCTGGGGTTGGAGAGTTCATTCACGATGTTGAAGAGCTCTTTGCTGTTGTGTGCGTTGTTGTCTAGGCGGTCTTTGAGTGAGTGAAAAGCAAATGTAAGAGTTTTTAACTAACAGGACATGTACAACTTAAAAGTACACATCAAACTATTTAAATAGACTGCACAATGCTCTCCGGGCTGTGTAGGGCCCATCCTAGGGTTGACGTACATGCATTAACAAGGAAGGTTTAAGGCCTGGCAAAAGGTTTATTGTGCCAGGTTGAAATGGCAGTTTAAAACTGCACACAGGCTGTAATGGAAGGCCTGAGATAGGTTTAAAGTGCTACTTAAGTGGGTGGCACAAGGAGTGCTGCATGCCCACTAGTAGTATTTAATTTACAGGCTCTGTTTACCCATGGTACCACTTTACAAGGGACTTATAAGTAAAGTAAATATGCCAATTGGGTGTAAGCCAAACTTAACATGTTTTAGGGAGTGGGCAAAGGCACTTTAGCATGGGTTGGCAGCGGTAAAGTGCAAGGAGACCTAAGGCCAACAAAAAATTATTTCAGACAAATAGGAGGAATGCAGACAAACAGTTTGGGTAGAACCCTGCAGAGAAGGCCAGATCCAACAATACTTAATTGTTATGACCTTCAATATTCCTTCATCCAAATTGTGTTTAGAATTGTTTGATATTTGCACCCATCAGCATCCCGACCAGATTAAGCACTTAATTTATGGCCACATATTAAGATTGTTCAGCGGGCATGTATCCACCAGTTTTGCAGTGGTGTACCATACTGATATAGGAAGGTTTGCCATGTTTAAGAACTGTCCCATGGCTTAGGCTGCACTGTTCCAATGTGGCTTCTACCACTGTGAATGAATCACCCTTTGGGAAAACAATTTAGTGGCAATTCAACCATGCCTCAGCTACATGACTCAACAATTTGCCATTTTGTTTTATGATGTTTTACAAGTGTGATTTGCATGCCAAATCATGTGGTGTGCTTGGCACATACTTTGGCTCTTAGAGATAAGCCAGGGCAAGCACTCGGCTGTTGTTCAGCTCACTTTATGAATTTTCCGTCTTACCTACCTCTAGATATTCACATTATTTAGGCATAACAGAAGTCTGCTGTGAGTTATTATTTATACAAATAAGTCACTAGTATAAAAATGTCTGTCACATTTCACTCTAGCAAAATTTATTACATTATTTGATCTCAAGAAGACCTCCCAAATACACTATTGAATACCAAATAACCATAGATGTCAGGGCTACAATCTCTACAATACAGCTGGTGCCTGCTTGATACATTTAGGTGGACATGCACAATAGTCAAAATTTCTTTAGTGTATTCATTCTCAAACACAGTGTAACTATTCAAGCCCATACCTTGCTGTGTACTATTCAGACTGTAGTAATCTTGCTTTTACTAAGTCTGCAGACTTTACCTTCTTCCAATTGCTAAACACTAAAGTGTTCTTGAGACACCTTACAATTGTTTGAGAATATTAAACTCCCTCCTCAGCGTCTTGTCTTTCAAATCAGATTCCCCTTTAGAATATGGGTGATGATTTACCTACACCTTGGTTGCGTACTGGTCTGGACACCTTACATAATATGTCCCTTAGGTAATAGGTACACAAATTGTTCATAGTGAGGCACAAAGTTTCCTAGTGTTCACCTATAGGCTGCAAACTGCTATGCCACTTTCACTTTTGTGCTGTGCTCAAATGCCCCTTTAGTTATGTTTGCGCCATGTAGCTACTCTCAGTGTCCTCCAAGCATTACTACATATAGCTTGGTCACTCAACATTCCATACAGAGATTTTCCTTCTATCTTTATTAGCTGGACTCCCACAGCATAGATACTAATGTTGTTTAGCAGTACCTTAGGAAACTAACAACTTCTATTTCTCACACTCTTTGCAACACCTTGTGCAGATAGTAGGAACATGTATTATGAGTTAGTTGGGAAGGATGTGAGTTCTTCTAGAGCAAAAAGTAAAAAAATCCTTGTCAGCTCCCACACACAAGTTAAAAAAGTAAACCTGGGCGCAACACCTTTTATCTAGGGCACAGAGCAGCAAGGCTTAAATTAAAGAAAAGTGTGTAAAGTATGTAACATTGCCAGCATAGTTAAAAAATAAAACATAACAGAATAAAAATCCTATAAGCAATTTGATAGAAAAATGACACTAAAATGAATAAAATCCAATAAATGGAACCAGAGGTGATTTGTTAAAGTTTTATGACAAAAGATGCCAAGAAAAAGTAAAGTTCCAATCAGAAGTCACTGTTCTAAGTTGATTGAATGGAATCTAGGCACAATTTCAGACTGACCATGATGGAGCACACATTTGATATACCAAGCAGGCCCTGTTGGTCAAAGGTGTGACCTTCTGACCTGGGGCCAGATGTACAACCCTTTTTAATGGTTGCAAATGGAAAATTGTGCCGTTTGTGAACGCTAAAAAGGGTTGTGGTATGAACAAACTTATTTTGCGAGTCACACCTATTACTGACTTGCAAAATAGAGTCTGCGGGTCGCTTTTAAAAGTGGCGTCCCTTCCTAATAGCGAAACGCACTGGTATGTACGATTGTTTTGCGACTGCAAATGCGGTCGCAAAACAATCTCAGTTACCACCTACTTCAAGTAGGTGGTAAGCCAGTCGCAAACGGGAAGGGGTCCCAAGGGGACCCTATCCCCTTTGTGACTGGCAGTGAAAACATTTTTTTAAGAGCAGGCAGTGGTCATTCAGACCACTGCCTACTCTTAAGAAATGAAACAGAAACATTACATTTTTCTTTTTTAAATGCATCCCGTTTTCCTTCAAGGAAAACAAGCTGCATAAAAAAAACACTCCTGTGAGTGCTGGCCATTCCCAATGGGTCGCAAATTGCGACCTGCCTCATGAATATTGATGAGGAAGGTACTTTGCGACCCCATTGGGATTCGCTAAATGTGTCAGAGACATTAGTACACTCCGTTTTGCGAGTCACAAATTGCGAGTTGCAAACATTCGCAATTTGCGACCCGCAAAACGGAATGGTCGTACATAAGGCCCCAAGTCTCTGAAATGGAAGTAAAAATCATCCAGCGGGGCAAGGTTGAAAACTATATCTGCTGAAGTCCTCTTGAAGTCAGCTAGCCTTTGGCTGAAGTCCTCCTGAAAACATTGCTGTTGGCGGGAAAAGCTTTCAGTAAGAAAATTCTAATTTTGTGACCTCTGTTTGGTCAGACACTTTTGGCACCTTCGCCACTCAATATTCATAGCTTCAGAATAAGGGCCCGATTTAGAGATTGGTGGATGGGATATTCTGTCACAAATGTAATGGATATCCTTCCACTGTATTACAATTGCCATAGGATGTAATGCATTTGTAATGCGGCGAATGGGTATTCCATCATGTTCGTGATGGAATGTTCCATCCACCAAGCTCTAAATCAAATCCTTAGCCTCATTTTGGGAACTCAAAATCCTCCAGCAACATAAGCCCAAAGGTGTATCAGATGAATTCTTCTCTAAATTGAAGACCTTTTCTGCGAGGTCCTGCTGAAGCTCTGGAGGTAATGAAATTCGCAAATATACCAAGTCCCAACTTTTCAGACTTTCTGGAACAGTTTATTTTGTTCACTTCTAAGGCTCTGATAACCTGAAGGAGAGAACTTAGGAGCCAGAACTCACTCCAGCAGAGACCACTAGCAGGGGCCATCCAGGGCCAGCTGCTACTGGTCAGCTGGACATTTTAGGAAAAGGGCCTCTTCAGCTTGTTGTGTCCCTCTAGCTACAGAGGAGGTCAGCCTACCGACACTTTGAATCCACTTCTTCTCAGTCATAGCTACAAGTAAGAGCAGGTCAAGCCACTCAGCTCTTCACATAGGTCACATACAACATGTCCAGTCCTCGTCTGTTTTTCCACAAGTCCATAAAGTATTTCGAGGAGCAGGAGTGAGGTGCCTCTTTTGTAGGACTCACTAGCCAGTGGGCTAGGGTGTCTCCTGGCCACTCCATAAAAAAATAGAACACTGTTCCCAAGGGCAAATTTTCCCAATTTTGGAGCATATCATGTTTGCCTTACAGCAACTATCACACAGTGCACTCTTCTGAGTAATATCCAACATGGCAGGGCTCTTATGCCCATGGAGAGGGCTGGTATTCCAGCAGCGGTGAGTATATGGGAATGAGCAGTCCCCTCATACTCAACTATACCATACTTGCTTTGGGGCCAGCTGCCATCCCACTGGGATGGTGCCAAGCTAGTCATAGTTGGCCATGAGATCAAAAGGCCTTTCTTGCCCGGGTCTCATTCTACGCTTGACTATGAATGGGCAGAGTAAATCCTGGTCCCTCTCCACTTTTATATACTAGGCACACTATCTTATAGGCTACTAGGCCTAATTAGGGATGACTTACTTAATATTTAAGAGTAGGGTTCCTTCCTCTCAAAAGGGGTTATTTTGACAGGTATACCTTCGTGTTTAACAGTTACAGCAGTCAGGCTGCACAGGTAGGCCTGAAGCCATGCTTTCCTTGTCAACTTAGTGGATGTCATAACATTTGCTAATGTTTACAGGTGACATTTAACTTTTTATGCCATTGGTGTATTTTGGTGCCATTCACAGGATGCCTAGTGAAGTGGCACCTCAAGGTGGTGAGCTTCAAAGTTTCCACTGCTTCTGATATGCAACAAGGATTCCTCCTAGAAGAGGAAAAAGCCACCCCCCTGCCCAGGCACATTTGCGTCCTGGGCATGTGGTAAAACTAGGTAGTCAGAAGGCGTACACCTCCAGAAGACTATCCACACACCTAAGGTGGGCTGCCTGGTTGGTACAGCCAAAGAAGGGTTCTGCCATTTTTAAAAGTAGCAGAATAGAGGCTCCATAGGAAGTGGTCACCTCAGTGGCACATTAGCCTCTCGGGCAGGTAGACCATTAGCTACTAGCTCTCATACCCCTAACACCCCTAGATATAGAATTTAAGGGGCTTACCTAGCACCAGAACCTCAGATCTGATTGACTTGCAACAAAACAACAAAGAAGAGACCAGACTTCAGGACCTGCACAAAGATAAGGCACCAAAGACTGCACTTGTGGCAACTACCCTGCAACTGCAAGACTACAACTGATCCTGAACCAGAGCCAAAGGCAACTACAAAACCCCCTTGAACTAGAGGTGCTCGTCCCCTGCATCAAAACTGCACTTGGATCCAAATAATCACTGGCCATTGGTCCCGCCGAGGGACTTGTCCAAAAGCAAATGGTCTAGTAAATTGTGGGAAATGAAGCCCTGAGCTCCAGCTAGGTTCAGACAGTTACCGTTTTCCCCTGGACTCCAGGACGTCGAAGTGACCAAAGGCTGAGTTTCCCACTGCCAAGGCTTGTTGGTGGGCAGTCTGGCTACCACTACCTTTGTTAGATGCTGTGCCTCGAGGGAACTATGCAGCATCTTCAACCCAATGCCTCAGTAGTCCCAATGTTGAGATTTTGTACCCCTTTCCTGATCAGCACTAAAACCAGCACCCGGGGCTACCATTCTTCAGCATCAGGCACAGCCAGGTCCCACGAGTCAGTCAAAAATCAACTGTTGAAGTCTCGTTTGGGGAACCACCTCACCTTACGCTCCCGGTGGTTTCCCCTGAACTTGACCTGCAATTGACCGGTTGTCACAAGTGTATTTCCCCATGCACCGCAACGTTATGGTTTTCCAGTATTGAAATGCACTGATTTCTTTTTCCTTTAAAAATCCATAATTCTGGTTATACTCATCCCACTGCTTTTGCTTTGATGTATATAATGATATAAAAATCTGTTTTATTTATATAAAATGGTGTCAGATTTTTTGTGAGTTGTATCAATTACTTATCCTCCATGTTGGTATTCTGAAATACTTAACACACGTTCCTCTAGTAAAGCCTAACTGCTCCATGCCGCACTCCCAAGACTGAGCAAGGGATTTATTACTGTGAATCCAAAGGAGCTATGCGGGGCATTGTGAGATTATTACATAGTGAACCTTAACCAGTCTCACCGCATAATAATCCACTTTCCTACACCAACCTTGTCGGATTACTTCGGAGGAATCTCTGTTGAATGAACTTTGTTCCAGCATTTGTTTTGCCTTTAAGGAGCTTCTACTCCCTCTAACTGACATGCTGGAGAATATTGAATCAAAATTGTGGGGGCTAGGGAAAGTCGTTGAGATCGCAGCCATTGATTGTTCTGTGGGAACTGGATTGCATGAAGCCATTGCTGATTATTTGAGTCCTCTTTAGGCTGCTACACGTCCTTGGTTTTATCCTCAGCGGCTCCTATGAATGGAAATGCAAGTGCTTGTGTTAATGACTCTACACATATTAGTCCTTCTGCTCATTTGGCTATTGACACTGGAAAGGTTATTAATGGCTTAAAACCAAAATCTGCCCCTGTGCTACGTCCGGGTACTCTCCCTAGCACGTTGCAGACATTAAGTTTCCCTCCCGAAGCCTGACCATACGTACTAATCCTGGTAAATGTACCTGCTTTGTCTGCTGATACAGTTAAAAATGGGGAAAAGTTAAAGGTTGTTCATTGGTTGGCACAGAATTAAAATTTTAATGTATATGATTCCAATTAAATTTTGTTTACTGGGAGAGTGTCTTGCAAAGTCAGGGAGGGTGATTGTGTGGTTATTAATATTTGTATGCCTAAACTTTTGCACAATTTACAGCATAGCCCAGGTATCTCCTCAAGTCAAACTCATGCATAGTTGTTTTGCCACTTGGTAATTTGTTTAGGCCACCAAAAGACTTGTTAATTTTTTTTAGCCCACCAAGAGATTTGCACAATGTGAGAGATACCCTTAACCACAGTGAACCAATCCATCTTGTTGACAGTGTTGAGAGTGTTGCCGCTACACAAAATAGATTCCTTCCCTTGTTGAGTTTAGACCATCTGGGCTGGCCAGACTATGGGGCCGATTCCGATTCAGGCCGGAAATCTCAGACCGAGCCGGACCCGGAGAGATTTCCGACCGAATCGGACCCTAGCAGTCCGACCGAACGAGTACGATGCGTTCGCATGCTATCGGACTCGATTCGGTCGGACTCCCATTGAAGTCAATGGGAGCCGGTCGTACAACGCGTACGCGGGCTCCCATTGACTCAATGGGTGCGAGGCGAACAAGGGCGCCCCCTACAGTGGGTACGCATCGAAGCGGGTCATGCCGTACATGCACAGGTAGGGGGGACCCATGGGTCCCCCCTGTGTGCAACTCGCTTGGCTAGGCGTACAGGGGGGTCCGACACGGACCCCCAGAGTGCGGCTCCGACTGCTCTTTCGAGCCGGACGGTGCGAGTCGGTCGGACTGCTCGAGGCGCGCATCGTACTTACCCGGCCGGGGAACGTCTCCATTGCGCGGTGCGAGTCGTGTCCGTGCGAGTCGGTCGGAGGGGTTGGGTCCCGCGAACGAGTTGGTCGGCGATTTTGTGTACGCTCGCATCGTACTCGCTCGCCCGGACGCACGTCCGACTCGGTCGGGAAACAGGGCTCCGAATCGGATCCGGTAATGCCGACTCCGATTCGGAGCCCTACCGGCCGAGATCGGAATCGGCCCCTATGTGTCACCTGTTAATATATCCCAGACTAGTCATGGTTGCATAGCTGTGAGAGAGCATACTAATAGGCCCTATGGGTCATCTAATACATCTTCTCTGAGTATTTTAATAAGGAACATTGAGGGCTAAAATCGACAATGAACTTCGTGGAGTGGCTATCTTTTATAGCTCATATGACATTGTACTTGTTCAGGAAAGATGAGCTGTTTCAAACCTATTGTGCAATGGCTTCAACAATCACTCTATTCCATCTGTTCCTTCATGCTCTGGCAGGGCTAAGGGTGGTCTGTCACCATGGTTCAAGTTATCATTGAATATTACGGTCTCACCCTTAGACACCCACTGTCAGTTAAATCAGGGGTATGGGGCTAAATGCTCTGGGGGTTTCTGTTTCTAAAAATACATGTTTACAATGATGGCTGCCTATTTGAATAAAGGTAACTTTTGTTTTTTATTTAAATTAACTGATCAGCCTTATAAATTGAAGCGCTTAGGGTACATTTGGTAATTTGTGCCTACTTTAATGCCAAACTATAGGTGGGGATTTCCATCTTTAACCAGATTGGCTCAACTTGTGTTGAATTGTAATGTTTAATTATAATATTGAGCGTGACTTGGTTATCATTCATGTGGCAGCAGTTCTACAAGGCACAAACTCACATATAAACACTCACACTCATGCATTCACACGTGCACTCACATCCATTCACAACACTCACTCCCATAAATTCATGCACACATGAACGCACGCACCAAACATTAAAAATAAAATCATACTTACCTGCACAGCTCTGCCTCGGAGATCCCAGGAGGGTTGGGACTGCTGCCTGCCCTCATTGGCTGACCTAAGGTCAGCTAATGAGGGAAGGTAGCAGTCCTAATCCTTCGGAGGTCCCAGGAGGGTTGGGACTGTTGCCATCCCTCATTGGCTGACCTTAGATCAGCCAATGAGGGAAGACAACAGTCCCTCACTTATCACAGAGTGGGATGGGGTCAGTGAGAGTACTGACCCCACCCCACTCTGTCACAGGGTGTCAGTGATTGACACTCAGCATGGCACTGAAGGGCTTAGAATTAAAGCTCCCAGGTCGGAGCAATATGTGACGCTCCCCTTGTCACGAGGGGGAGGATCTTGAGGTGCTTTACCAGGCTGAAGATGTCACACCCACAGGAGCTGTGACTTCTTCAGTGAGGCAAACTTCAGCCCAGGCAGCCAGGAGCCTGCGCATTTAGGGCATGTCTAGCTCCTGGTTGCCTGACCAGAAAATGAACAGTGTCTGTCAGGCAGATCTTTGCTCAGCGTGACAAACATTCTTTATAGTGGCCAAAAGATGAGGGGACGTGGCCCCTCAGCCCATTGGGACAGGCCGCAGCTGGCTCAATATCTATGTACTTTGGCAGTGGCTGCCATTCAGTGATTGATTAGATTTTCTTTTCCTTGGACATTTTACGCTATTTATTTTCCTGTGATATTGTTGAGAAACCTTGGGGCAATCACTACTCCCTTACCAATGTGATTTCCCTCACTTCACCAAATTTGCGTTGCAAATCAAAAGATGATTACGACCTTGTGTCAACCCCTCATGGGCTAAGGCTGGTTTGGAGATTAAAGGACCCTTATGGATTCTTGAAGTTGTTGCTTCTCAGTCACCTAGATCTGTTTAATCTTTATCTGAAAGGGCAAGTGAGGACTTAATCTTAGACACATTTACTGACATCAGTCAAGGAATTAAATCACTCCTGCTTAAGCCTGTGAATAACACAGCACATTCTCCCACTAAGTGGTTTGATGCTCCTTGTTAGATTGCCAGGAGGCGTTTGTGGGCTGCCCTGAAAGCTAAACCTAGGGACTCAGTAATGATTACAGTCTGTTGAGTATCCTATAAATCTGCTTTAAAAAACAGGAAACATTAAATTATAAAACAAAAATGGGATCACCATGTGCTCGCCTGTGAAACTAAGAACACCAAAGGTTACTGGATCTCTGTTAGAACTTTAAGAGCTAGTGATAGCAATTTAACAAGCTTAAGCGTACATATACATCACAACAATGGGTTATCTATTTTTCCAATATTTACTGATCAAACCCTTGTTTTAATAATGGCTGGGCTTACTTCCCCTACCTTGATCTTGGCCAAGGTTTTTTTATTGAATTATAGGAGGTCATAAGTGCCTTACAAGAGAGTCCTTCAGGTAAGGCTCCAAACTCCGACGGGGTTTCCTTGGATGTATACAAGTGTAATACTGATTTACGGGCTTTTCATTCTTTTTAATAACATTTTTAAAAATCAAATTCCAAGATCCTGGTCTTCATCTACTATTGTACCAATTTTTAAAAAGGAGAACCAGCAGCAACCCAGCTGCTACAGGTCAATGCCTGTCATTAAATTTCTTGGTACAGTTTTTTTTAATAGGATTAGAGAATGGGCAGAGAAGAATGACATTATTAACCTACACCAATATGGGTTCTGTGAGGGCCTAGGTTCTTTGTAGCAGTGCTTGAATCTTCATTTGATTCTCGGTAATTATACTGTAGCCAAGCACTGGCATATGCACCTGGCCTTTATGGATCTCTCATGTGCTTTTGACCAAGTCAACAGGTCAAAACCTTCGCGAATCCTTCTGGATTTGGGTCTAGATGCCCCTCCTGTGCATTTTCTTGCGGAAAACATATTGATCTGCGGCTACAGTGCATTTTGGCCCTGATGGCAAGCACTCGCCCTCTTTAAACTTGAGCGCCATTCTTAATATGAACAATGTATATAAGCGACTGACACTGTGTGGCCTGGAGCTGCCTATTAATAAATTAACACCGATTCCAGCTTTACTATACACAGATGACGGAGTATTACCAGTGATGGCTGGTACCCTAAATATTTGGTGAGGCAATCCACCAACCACTGACCAGCACGAGGTCAACGCAAAGCTGTCAGTCATGGCTTGTAATGAACAGTGTTTATAACGAAACATGACTGAGAGCTCTGGCGTAGAGGGCAAGGCTAAAAGCAGTTCGGAAAGAAACAAAAATATAAAAATAAGGAATGTACTTACCCATTCCGCTGGCTTGTCTCCTCCTCTGGTCCTCCTAGTGCTTCAGTCCCTCCGTGGTCTCTGCAGTTGAAGTCCCACACCGATCGAGATGGTGCTCTCATGCTGCTGAAAATGTTAAGCAGCATGAGAGCAGCGCCAGGATTGACTGGAGCAGGCTGCTTTGATGCTCCTGCAGGCACTGAGGGCCTTTGACTGCTTTCCATCCAGCTGTCTATCTCAGCTGGGTGAAGTGGTTTAAAGTGCGTATGTCAGGCTGGCCGTTGAAAGAAGTCGGCCAAAATGACACACGCACATTAAACAGGTTTGAGTGAGCACCACTCCGCTGCTGCCAGTCGGCAGCAGTAGCCCCATCCTCAAACATGGCTGGCTGGGGAAAGGGAAAAATAAAATGGTAATAAATTAATTCTATTACCATTTAATTTTCACCTTTGCAGCGCTGGCAGCAGGGGGGGTGATGTTCCTCTGCCCTAATGGAGGGGGCGCCGCTGAGTATTACTGGCCAACACGCTGAGGAGTTTGGAGATACTGGTAGCAGCGTTCTCTGACTTTATGACTGAATTAGATCTGTAGACCAATTTTAGAAAATCCCAGATTATGGCATGTGGGCTCCATAGCTTTTTTCTGCAAGCCCTTTCTTTCGAGGGCAATGCATTGACGATGGTTTCCCAATTTCCCTATCTTTGTCTTTGATTCCTCAAATTCATGAGGCCATAACCTATTTATCAGGAGACAAAAAATGTAGACAGTCAGTGGGCGCCTTATTTAACATAACCTCAGTAATTGGAAGTAAGCCACTTGCTCCCTTATTAGAAACATTTAAAAGACAATGTGTGCCAGTAGTAGTATATGGCACTGGAGTTTGGGGCTATGCATGTATGCTATGCTATGTATTTTGAAGCTGGGGGAGAATCGAGGTTTATGCTGTCTTTTGTGTCTACCCCCCTCGAATTCTAGCTTAACATGTCACGAGGACCTGGGACTTTCATTTATCGAGGATTTTTATTAAACTTGCCTCCCTAATTCTTTGGTTATCTGTTTGGTTAAATCCACAAGCAGATTTTAATCAATTCCTCATAAGTGATTGCCTAACCTGTGATAAAGGCCTTAAAACATCATGGCTCTCATAGGTCAAGGTGACCTTAGAAATTTTGGGGATGTCTTATCTTTTTGATAATCCATCCATTATCTGTAACACTGACAAGTTGAAAGTGAAGTTATTGTTTTTGGACAAAAAGCGAAAGGTCAGGGAAAGACACGAAATGTTAAAACTCAGAGGGGCCGATTCCGATTCGGGCAGGAAATCTCTCTGACCGAGCCGGACCCGGAGAGATTTCCGACCGAATCGGACCCTAGCAGTCCGACCGAACGAGTACCATGTGTTCGCATGCTATCGGACTCGATTCGGTCGGACTCCCATTGAAGTCAATGGGAGCCGGTCGTACAACGCGTACGCGGACTCCCATTGACTCAGTGGGTGCGAGGCGAACAAGGGCGCACCCTATAGCGGGTACGCGTCGAAGCGGGTCGCGCCATACACGCACAGGTAGGGGGGACCCATGGGTCCCCCCTGTGTGCGACTCGTGCGACTAGGCGTACAGGGGGGTCCAACACGGACCCCCAAAGTGCGGCTCCGACTGCTCTTTCGAGCCGGACGGCACGAGTCGGTCGGACTGCACACGGCGCGCATCGTACTTACCTGGCCGGGGAACGTCTCCATTGCACGGTGCGAATAGTGTCCGAGCGAGTCGGTCGGAGCGGTTGAGTCCCGCGAACGAGTCGGTCGGCGATTTCGCGTCCGCTCGCATCGTACTCGCTCGCCCGGATGCACGTCCGACTCGGTCGGGAAACAGGGCTCCGAATCGGATCCGGTAATGCCAAGTCCGATTCGGAGCCCTACCGGCCGAGATCGGAATCGACCCCAGAGTTGGGAACTATGTTGTGTCTCAAACGACCTGGGAACTGAAACTTATCTGTTAAAGGTGGCTGGGCACTGAAAAAGGGTCCTACTCACTCGATTCAGGATATGAGTCAAACGTTTCCAGATTTGCGTCCTTTTGCGACAAAATGACATTGCCAGTATCTGTACACTCCTCTCCGATGGTCATTCAGATCATTTGCACTTTGTGCAGATCTGTGACTGGGGGTGAATGTTTGCCATTGTGCAACATTCCGTCCATCATCTTGTGTGTTTTGCAATTCGCCCCAAGTGGGAAGGGTATGCCCAGACGTGGGTCCCGTGCTCACTGCGCCACTGGAGTCAGGCTATCCTGGCTGATGAGGGCTGAATGCCCGAAACCAGTCCTAGGATGCTTGATTCCGGTCCAGGGAAGACATGGCTTGGCAGTTCGGTCTGGACTGTTCCCATGAGGCACAGGGTCAAGACTGATTTGCATATGGCTATGTCTGAACTGGGGTGGCGTGGTGAAGCAAAATAACGATGGATTAAACCCAGATCTGTGACTGGGGGTGAATGTTTGCCATTGTGCAACATTCCGTCCATCATCTTGTGTGTTTTGCAATTCGCCCCAAGTGGGAAGGGTATGCCCAGACGTGGGTCCCGTGCTCACTGCGCCACTGGAGTCAGGCTATCCTGGCTGATGAGGGCTGAATGCCCGAAACCGGTCCTAGGATGCTTGATTCCGGTCCAGGGAAGACATGGCTTGGCAGTTCGGTCTGGACTGTTCCCATGAGGCACAGGGTCAAGACTGATTTGCATATGGCTATGTCTGAACTGGGGTGGCGTGGTGAAGCAAAATAACGATGGATTAAACCCAGATCTGTGACTGGGGGTGAATGTTTGCCATTGTGCAACATTCCGTCCATCATCTTGTGTGTTTTGCAATTTGCCCCAAGTGGGAAGGGTATGCCCAGACGTGGGTCCCGTGCTCACTGCGCCACTGGAGTCAGGCTATCCTGGCTGATGAGGGCTGAATGCCCGAAACCGGTCCTAGGATGCTTGATTCCGGTCCAGGGAAGACATGGCTTGGCAGTTCGGTCTGGACTGTTCCCATGAGGCACAGGGTCAAGACTGATTTGCATATGGCTATGTCTGAACTGGGGTGCCGTGGTGAAGCAAAATAACGATGGATTAAACCCAGATCTGTGACTGGGGGTGAATGTTTGCCATTGTGCAACATTCCGTCCATCATCTTGTGTGTTTTGCAATTCGCCCCAAGTGGGAAGGGTATGCCCAGACGTGGGTCCCGTGCTCACTGCGCCACTGGAGTCAGGCTATCCTGGCTGATGAGGGCTGAATGCCCGAAACCGGTCCTAGGATGCTTGATTCCGGTCCAGGGAAGACATGGCTTGGCAGTTCGGTCTGGACTGTTCCCATGAGGCACAGGGTCAAGACTGATTTGCATATGGCTATGTCTGAACTGGGGTGCCGTGGTGAAGCAAAATAACGATGGATTAAACCCAGATCTGTGACTGGGGGTGAATGTTTGCCATTGTGCAACATTCCGTCCATCATCTTGTGTGTTTTGCAATTCGCCCCAAGTGGGAAGGGTATGCCCAGACGTGGGTCCCGTGCTCACTGCGCCACTGGAGTCAGGCTATCCTGGCTGATGAGGGCTGAATGCCCGAAACCGGTCCTAGGATGCTTGATTCCGGTCCAGGGAAGACATGGCTTGGCAGTTCGGTCTGGACTGTTCCCATGAGGCACAGGGGCAAGACTGATTTGCATATGGCTATGTCTGAACTGGGGTGGCGTGGTGAAGCAAAATAACGATGGATTAAACCCAGATCTGTGACTGGGGGTGAATGTTTGCCATTGTGCAACATTCCGTCCATCATCTTGTGTGTTTTGCAATTCGCCCCAAGTGGGAAGGGTATGCCCAGACGTGGGTCCCGTGCTCACTGCGCCACTGGAGTCAGGCTATCCTGGCTGATGAGGGCTGAATGCACGAAACCGGTCCTAGGATGCTTGATTCCGGTCCAGGGAAGACATGGCTTGGCAGTTCGGTCTGGACTGTTCCCATGAGGCACAGGGTCAAGACTGATTTGCATATGGCTATGTCTGAACTGGGGTGGCGTGGTGAAGCAAAATAACGATGGATTAAACCCAGATCTGTGACTGGGGGTGAATGTTTGCCATTGTGCAACATTCCGTCCATCATCTTGTGTGTTTTGCAATTCGCCCCAAGTGGGAAGGGTATGCCCAGACGTGGGTCCCGTGCTCACTGCGCCACTGGAGTCAGGCTATCCTGGCTGATGAGGGCTGCATGCCCGAAACCGGTCCTAGGATGCTTGATTCCGGTCCAGGGAAGACATGGCTTGGCAGTTCGGTCTGGACTGTTCCCATGAGGCACAGGGTCAAGACTGATTTGCATATGGCTATGTCTGAACTGGGGTGGCGTGGTGAAGCAAAATAATGATGGATTAAACCCAGATCTGTGACTGGGGGTGAATGTTTGCCATTGTGCAACATTCCGTCCATCATCTTGTGTGTTTTGCAATTCGCCCCAAGTGGGAAGGGTATGCCCAGACGTGGGTCCCGTGCTCACTGCGCCACTGGAGTCAGGCTATCCTGGATGATGAGGGCTGAATGCCCGAAACCGGTCCTAGGATGCTTGATTCCGGTCCAGGGAAGACATGGCTTGGCAGTTCGGTCTGGACTGTTCCCATGAGGCACAGGGTCAAGACTGATTTGCATATGGCTATGTCTGAACTGGGGTGGCGTGGTGAAGCAAAATAACGATGGATTAAACCCAGATCTGTGACTGGGGGTGAATGTTTGCCATTGTGCAACATTCCGTCCATCATCTTGTGTGTTTTGCAATACGCCCCAAGTGGGAAGGGTATGCCCAGACGTGGGTCCCGTGCTCACTGCGCCACTGGAGTCAGGCTATCCTGGCTGATGAGGGCTGAATGCCTGAAACCGGTCCTAGGATGCTTGATTCCGGTCCAGGGAAGACATGGCTTGGCAGTTCGGTCTGGACTGTTCCCATGAGGCACAGGGTCAAGACTGATTTGCATATGGCTATGTCTGAACTGGGGTGGCGTGGTGAAGCAAAATAACGATGGATTAAACCCAGATCTGTGACTGGGGGTGAATGTTTGCCATTGTGCAACATTCCGTCCATCATCTTGTGTGTTTTGCAATTCGCCCCAAGTGGGAAGGGTATGCCCAGACGTGGGTCCCGTGCTCACTGCGCCACTGGAGTCAGGCTATCCTGGCTGATGAGGGCTGAATGCCCGAAACCGGTACTAGGATGCTTGATTCCGGTCCAGGGAAGACATGGCTTGGCAGTTCGGTCTGGACTGTTCCCATGAGGCACAGGGTCAAGACTGATTTGCATATGGCTATGTCTGAACTGGGGTGGCGTGGTGAAGCAAAATAACGATGGATTAAACCCAGATCTGTGACTGGGGGTGAATGTTTGCCATTGTGCAACATTCCGTCCATCATCTTGTGTGTTTTGCAATTCGCCCCAAGTGGGAAGGGTATGCCCAGACGTGGGTCCCGTGCTCACTGCGCCAGTGGAGTCAGGCTATCCTGGCTGATGAGGACTGAATGCCCGAAACCGGTCCTAGGATGCTTGATTCCGGTCCAGGGAAGACATGGCTTGGCAGTTCGGTCTGGACTGTTCCCATGAGGCACAGGGTCAAGACTGATTTGCATATGGCTATGTCTGAACTGGGGTGGCGTGGTGAAGCAAAATAACGATGGATTAAACCCAGATCTGTGACTGGGGGTGAATGTTTGCCATTGTGCAACATTCCGTCCATCATCTTGTGTGTTTTGTAACCTGTGATAAAGGCCTTAAAACATCATGGCTCTCATAGGTCAAGGTGACCTTAGAAATTTTGGGGATGTCTTATCTTTTTGATAATCCATCCATTATCTGTAACACTGACAAGTTGAAAGTGAAGTTATTGTTTTTGGACAAAAAGCGAAAGGACAGGGAAAGACAGGAAATGTTAAAACTCAGAGGGGCCGATTCCGATTCGGGCAGGAAATCTCTCCGACCGAGCCGGACCCGGAGAGATTTCCGACCGAATCGGACCCTAGCAGTCCGACCGAACGAGTACCATGCGTTCTCATGCTATCGGACTCGATTCGGTCGGACTCCCATTGAAGTCAATGGGAGCCGGTCGTACAACGCGTACGCGGACTCCCATTGACTCAGTGGGTGCGAGCGAGTCGGTCGGAGCGGTTGAGTCCCGCGAACGAGTCGGTCGGCGATTTCGCGTCCGCTCGCATCGTACTCGCTTGCCCGGATGCACGTCCGACTCGGTCGGGAAACAGGGCTCCGAATCGGATCCGGTAATGCCGAGTCCGATTCGGAGCCCTACCGGCCGAGATCGGAATCGACCCCAGAGTTGGGAACTATGTTGTGTCTCAAACGACCTGGGAACTGAAACTTATCTGTTAAAGGTGGCTGGGCACTGAAAAAGGGTCCTACTCACTCGATTCAGGATATGAGTCAAACGTTTCCAGATTTGCGTCCTTTTGCGACAAAATGACATTGCCAGTATCTGTACACTCCTCTCCGATGGTCATTCAGATCATTTGCACTTTGTCTTTTTTTGAAAGTTGTGTTGTATTTATTCTAAATAATTTTTTATCCCTCTGTTGAAACGAGTTAACTTTACCCAATATAGACCTGCCCCCGTCTGTTTTTATAGTTGTTGAGTGGGGAAGAAGTCTGCTTTGCTGTTGTTTCTTTTCTAACTGTTATAAAATATCATAGTTCGATGCTTTTTTTGTCGTCTTTTTTAACAAGTTTTGTGTTTACTAACTACTTTTTTGAATATATTTTTTATAATCGAATAAAGGTGAAATGGAGTGGTTGACTGATAGAACTTGCACTATTGCTGAGGAAACTTCTTGTTCACATAGTGACCAAGGGCCTTATTATGAAGGTCTTGTTAATCCCAACGTGGCTGGTAATCATGGGAGTTACTGGTCCTATAATGATTACAAGTTGTGGTGTTTCACCTTGAGATCTCAATTTCTAGAACCAACTGAAATCTGCGAATGAAACACTGAGGAAACCACACGGTAATCAGCATGAAAACACCAATCAATGCATGTTAATTTAAAGGATCTTTATTTGGTTAAAAAGTCTATAAAAGAAACATAGAGGGGCAGATTTACGTTCCCTGGCGCATCCCTGCAAATCAGCAGGGATGCGCCAGGGAAGATGCGTGACTCAAGTTTACCCTTGCACCACCACAGATGCGCCGCATTTACAATGCGGCGCATCATGGCGCAAGGATAAACAGATGCGTGACGCATCTGTCGGCGGAAGGGTGGCGCAGTACTGGAGTCGTGTCGCAAGTGCGACGTAACTCCAGTACTGCTCAGGGGTGCCCTATACCTAACATGCTGCGTCACTCCTTACGCCTGCTTGAAGCAGGCGTAAGGATTTGACGCAGCAGGGACGTAAAAGTGACTCCGTGAAATCTTGTAGATTTCACTGCGTCACTTTACGGGGCTTCCTTGCGCAGGAACGCCCCCTGCGCCGGCACGCCCACATGAAACCTGACGCAGGTTTCATGTGGCGCAGGGCTTTACAACGTGACGCATCTCCCTAGATGCGTCACGTTGTAAATCCCCCGCAGCATGGCGCATGATTTGCGCCGCCGCTGCGTCACAAAAGTGACGCAACGGCGGCGCAAAAGTGGTGTAAGGGGCTTGTAAATCTGCCCCACAATTCATTGTAACAATTCCATTAAAATCGCCCTAAAATTTTTCCAAATGTTAAAATCTCCATGATAAGTCATCTTAAATAATGATACTGTGCAAAAACAGCTTTCCCTTAAAACCATGGGCAAATACAGAAAAACAACTGCAGCTGTCATCATCCTATGGTTGTAGCAAAGATATCTCAATAATAAATGTGCAAGATTTACAAGAGCAGCTAACACTAGCAGCATAAACATGAGCAGTCTCATTTAGTAACATAATTTATATTGTGTGCATAATGCAACTCCCAGTATGTCCTACCATTAGTAGACCAAAGGAAAATGTAAAAAGGGACAACTTGATTCTTATATGCAGCTAGTATAAATATTAGATTATAATTACTTGCCCACTACTTTACACAACATTGCTGCATCAGCAATACATTTAACCTTCCCTTATCAGCACAAGGTCATAAAAGTACATAGAACACTTGATTAGTTCAATCAATCGATACTTGGATAAATGGCTACAAAATCATCCCAGCAAGAACAACAATTTACATAAAGAATGTGTGCAAGTCAAACTGCAATGGAACCAGGATCGATTGACTGCAGATATTTGGACCTTAGTCTTCACATGCATAGCAGATACCGTGAGACCGCAAACACTATGGTTTGCCTAGAACCAGTTCTCAAAATCCTAATTACTGTTCTATAATCTCGTATGCCCAGGGGCCGGAAAAGTGGAAGTATCCATTTTCCCCGATATCCCTGTAAGCTGGGCAAAAGTGCAAAACATGTTTGATCCAGCACAAAGACGGCAAGTTCCTTCCAGATCACTGGAAACTCATCGCCATTTAGAAGTAAAAGAACACAGAGGAAGGAGCACATAATGACATTTCAAATATATATGTCTTAGTTGATAGAGGCTCAACCTCATCAAAAAAGGGTCTCAGTTTAAAATCTACTTTGAATTCAAGAAATACAGTAGCTAGAGACCTATTCCCCCTTGCCCAATGTAAGTAAGTGTCTTATGCTGCTGGTACAAGCTCTTTATGGCAGCCTTAGTGCCCCCTTTGAGGTATGTTGGAGTGGTTGAATGATTCGCACAGCCTAATTGGGTAAAGGATTTTTGGATGTACCTGACCCATGGTATTTTTAGGGCACCAGATAATCTGAGGACTTCATCTAGGCCCTGCCAATAGGCTAATAGCTCCGGTATCACCCAGAGTCTGCTCCAATACAATGAAGGTCTAAGCGCTATTTTTGAATTAAGTGCTCTCAGTCCCAAGTCTAGGTGCCAAGGAATGACCAGGGTGCTAACAGGAAGGTCAGTCAATGAACGCATAAAGCGGTTCTCAACTTTATCCAGCGAGCTGCCATCTTTATGGCTCCAAAGTCTTGCTCTTTATGATGCAGCCACCACAGCTTGCATATTGTAAATTTGTAAAGCTGGGTAAGTAGGACGTAATTGGGAGCCCCTGAGGGACCTAATAATTCCACCTGAGTACTGTTCGTTCTTCAACTTCCATTTTACGATATGCGGAGACCAATCAAAATGTTCGGTTAGTTTGACCCCCAAGTAATCAACTATTGGAACTCGTTCCATCCGAGCTCCATGCAATTCAGGGTTGGCCCAGGAAGTTGGACAAGGATTAAGGACCATGTACTTGGTCTTGCTGATGTTAACCTCCAACCTCCCTCTGCTTGCAGAAACACCCGAACTGAGCCAGAAGCTTTTGGAGGCCTATCAGAGATCTAGAAATCAGGAGGTTGTCTGCAAACAGTAGGGCCGGTATCTTAACACCTCCAAGACTTGGTGCATCATTCTCGTAGTTGGCCAAGTATGCCACCAGCCCGTTTATAAAGAGCAGAAATAAGGTTGGGGCCAGAACTCATTCCTGTCTGACACCCCGGTTGAACGGGATAGTATCCGTGAGTTCACCCTGGGTCCCACAATGCACTTGTGCAAAGTTGCCAGAGTGTAACCTGATCAAGACCAGTAAGAGATACTTGGGGATACCGATATCACCCAGAAATTCCAAAGAACATCCTTAGAGACAAGGTCAAAAGCTGACCGGAGGTCAACAAACTTCATGTATAGACGGCAACCCCTGTGTAATACATACTTCCAATGCAGCAACTGAAGACAAACAATTTGATCGATTGTACTAACACCTTCTCTAAAGCCAGCTTGTAAGGGAGTCAGTAACGTAGCATCAGTAAGCCACTGACGCAGCCTAGCCAAGATGATTCTACTAAAGAATTTCTGTGTACTGTCAATGAAGCTGATGGGCATGTAGTTAGCAGGGAGAGACTGGGAACCCTTTTTAAAAATCAGAATTATATCAGCCCCTGCCCAGGTGGAAGGCATGAGAGCACCTTTCAGAACAGCATTTAAGAATAAAACCAAGTGAGGACACCAAATGTCCTTTTCAGCACTAAATAAGTCTCCTGGAACCTTAACAAGACCTGGAGCTTTATTAGGAATAATCCAGTCCAAAGGAGTCCTGATCTTGAGAAGAGGTTTAGGGTTGCAATCGTGG
Source organism: Calotriton arnoldi (assembly GCA_963921515.1). Taxonomy (NCBI): domain Eukaryota; kingdom Metazoa; phylum Chordata; class Amphibia; order Caudata; family Salamandridae; genus Calotriton; species Calotriton arnoldi. The sequence goes on from CAWUFW010008409.1 coordinate 763,760, forward strand.
TCAGAGAAGTCACACAGGGAAAAAACTGACAGAGCACCCACTAGACCAGAATCATATGAATCACTGACAAAATATCGACCACCACACTATCGAAGTACAATAATATCGTGACAAAAATATCGAAGTCAAGAATATCGACATCCTATCTACATCATGGTAAGTACAAAAATATTGAGAAAAAAAATATCGTTGTCAAAAATATCGTTGTTAAAAATATCGGGTTTTTTTTATGTTAATTTTTTTTTTAAATAAAGTAAATAATACACATAATTAAAAGAAACATAGTTACAAATATTTTAAAATGTTTCAAAATGATAACATACATATAATGTATAAATAAATTAAACATACACATATAAAATATAATATATATACTTACTTAATAATATTCATAAATAATTACTTTAATAACTTATAAATTGTTAAAAAACATTTTATAAATAATAAATACATATATACACATACAACAACAATATAAATAAAAATAAAAAATATATATATAACAAATTTAAAAATTACAATATTTTTAAACTTTTTTAAAATAAATTATACACTACATTAACTAAAACAGTAGAGAAAATATTGGATAGCGGAGGGAATAAAATTACTATTCCAACTCCAGAGAGAGCAACAGTAGGGAAAGTGTTGGATAGCATAGGGGTAAAAATTACTATTCCCACTCCAGTGAGTGCAACAGTAGGGAAAGTGTTGAATAGCTAGGGGTAAAAATTACTATTCCCACTCCAGAGAGTGCAACAGTAGGGAAAATGTTGGATAGCATAGGGGTAAAAATTACTATTCCCACACCAGAGAGTGTAACAGTAGGGAAACTGTTGGTTAGGGAAGGGGTAAAAATTACTATTCCCACTCCAGTGAGTGCAACAGTAGGAAAAGTGTTGGATAGCGTAAGGGTTAAAATTACTATTCCCACTCCAGAGAGTGCAACAGTAGGGTAAGTGTTGGATAGCGTAGGGGTTAAAATTACTATTCCAACTCCAGAGAGTGCAACAGTAGGGAAAGTGTTGGATAGCGAAGGGGTAAAAATTACTATTCCCACTCCAGTGAATGCAACAGTAGGGAAAGTGTTGGATAGCGTAGGGGTTAAAATTACTATTCCAACTCCAGAGAGTGCAACAGTAGGGAAAGTGTTGGATAGCGTAGGGTAAAAATTGCTATTCCCACTCCAGTGAGTGCAACAGTAGGGAAAGTGTTGGATACCGTAGAGGTAAAAATTACTATTCCCAATCCAATCAGTGCAACAGTAGGGAAAGTGTTGGATAGCGTAGGGGTTAAAATGACTATTCCCACTCCAGAGAGTGCAACAGTAGGGAAAGTGTTGGATAGCGTAGGGGTAAAAATTACTATACCCACTCCAGTGAGTGCAACAGTAGGGAAAGTGTTGGATAGCGTAGGGGTAACAATTACTATTCCCACTCCAGAGAGTGCAAAAGTAGGGAAAGTGTTGGATAGCGTAGGGGTAAAAATTACTATTCCCACTCCAGAGAGTGCAACAGTAGGGAAAGTGTTGGATACTGTAGGGGTAAAAATTACTATTCCCACTCCAGAGAGTATAACTGTAGGGAAAGTGTTGGATAGCAGAGGGTTACAATTAACATGCTTATCAATTAAATATTTTTTTAAATTAAATAACGAATTAATAATTAATTAACAATAAATTAATTATGAATACCAATAAATTAAAATTAATAATTACTTTAATAACATTAAATTACTTCCCACCCTATTCCCCTATAAACCCACAACCCGATCCTAAAATAAATTAACACAATTAATATAATAAACAATTAATCAATTACTAAAAATTAATTACCAATTATTAATTAATTAACAATAAATTAATTATCAATACCAATAAATAAAAATTAATAATTACTTAATTATAATGGATTACTTCACACCCTATTCCCCTATACACACACAACCCGCTCCTAAACTAAATTAACACAATTAATATATTTATCAATTAATCAATTACTAAAAATTAATTACCAATTAATAATTAATAAACAAATTAATTATCAATACCAAAAAATAAAACTTAATAATTGATTTATTATAATTAATTTACTTCACACCCTATTCCCCTATAAACCCACAACCCGCTCTGAAAAAAAATTAACACAATTAATATAATTATCAATTAATCAATTAATAAAAATGAATTACCAATTAATAATTAATTAACAATAAATACATTATCAATACCAATAAGTAAAAATTAATAATTACTTTATTATAATTAAATTACTTTCCACCCTATTCCCCTATAAACCCACAACCCGCTACGGAACTAAAACGCAAAATTGAATTAAAAATAATTAATAATTTCTAAAAATTATTATTTAATTTACTATAATTAAATTACTTCTCACCCTATTCCCCTATAAACCCACAACCCGCTACGGTACTAAAACGCAAAATTTACTTTAACAAAAATTACTAACTTCTAAAAATATAATACATATATTTTTTTTAAAATACAAAACATAACAAAAAATGTGGAACACATACATATAAAATATATACTAAAATACATAACACTAATATAAACATCGATATTATTAACAACGATATTTTTGCAAACGATATTACTAACTTCGATATTAACAAAAACGATATTTCTTACCTTCAGGTCGATATTCTGGTCACCGATATTCTTGATGTCGATATTCTGTCCCTCCGATATTTACAACTCAATATTTCTCTAGGCCGAAAAAAAATCCTCGATATTATGTCTGTGCACCGAATTATATGATGGGTTCTCAGGTGATAAGGTAATGGGAGAATAGATCTCGGAAAAGTGGGCGACCCAGTCTGCAGCCATGATGTTTTTTCCATAAAGGAATAATTATCCGGACTTCCCTTAGCTAATATGTGCCAAAAGAAACAATGGTCTCCTTCCTTGATGGCATGCATCATAGAGGTCCAGCTCTCGATGACCCAAACTTTCTTGGCACAGGCTATGGTGGCCTTATAAGCCTGCCTAGCTTCTGATATCGGTGTCCTATCCTGTCTCTGTATAGCTTTAGATAGAATCAGTCTGGCTTCCCTGCATGACTTATTAAACCATGTTTTGGCGGACTTTGGCTTCTTGTTAGATTTTGATTTCACAAAGAAGATATCTCTCAGTTTTATAAACATGGCATCTTTGACAGAAGAAAAAGTCTCTGCCGTAATCGCATCGGCCTGGGACTGAATCAAGACTTGCAGAGCCTCAAACCATGCTCCCACTATGTCATAAACCTCCTTCATTACAACCGGGGAGCCCACGACTGAGCTCCATTTGAGGCTACGTCTGTTACTAGAAAGGCTGAGCAACCTGTCAAAGGGTTCGGTAGAATTGCTGGCCAGGGCAGTCCCCAGTGAACTCATCTGCAGGTCTTAGGCATGATTATTGCTATCCTGTCATGAGTCAATAGTCATGTCCACCAATTTGAGTCAGAGTCTAAGATCTAACAGTATGTAATTGATAAGGCTGGTGTGGTTTGGGCGATTAAATGTATGCGTCCCTTCTTTATCGGAGGGGGTTCTCCGATTACAGGCTCGAAGGCCGTGATTTAATGTGAGTGCATTGAGCTGAATTACAATAGCTGACCACCTCCAGATGATAGGAAGAGTTAATTGGGGAACTGACCAGCCTTGATCTTCCTCAATCACTGGATCCCCATCAGTATTAACACTCAAGGGCTCGAATTGACAGTTAAAATCACCAGCAACAATTTTGTACACAACAGAGGGAAGGGCTGCCAAGTGTGTATTCAAAACATCTATAATAATAGATTCCAACCCTCTACCCCCTGGCCTTTGATATTCATTATAGACATAAAACACTGATTTAGCTGGAAATTTCATGCTGACACATAGAATGTCCGGCGAACCCACCTCAACAACAGCTAAGATGCAGGGTAGAGTGTTTTTCACCCAGATGGTCAGCCCACCAACTGGTCGGCCCACCCCCTTATAGGCAGCTAGCTTGAAAAAATGACAAACCTACACCATTCTTCGTTCGGCAATTTAGAGGCTAGCCCTGCAACGTGCCACAATAAAAGCCTAGTAGGTGGCACAGGGAACCTACAACAAGGGGAGGACTAAAATGGGTTGGGCTTACTACCACGGGGAAGCAAGTTCCAGGGTCAGGTAAAAGAATGTCGTCCCTTGGAAAATTAGATTCTGCTACACTAGGGACCAAAGAAACCCCATTAAATCCTGAGGGAATAACTTTGGTAGAGTGGGAACTAGGATGTGTTGTATTGTCTGCCGCACAGCTACTAATATTAGCAATGATGTGGGGTAAATCAGACTCCTGTAACACAGACTCAGCTTCACTGAAGTCGCAGGATTCCACAATAGGGTTGGGGCATCAATCAACATATGACAGGTCAGACAGAGGGAGGAAGAGATTAAAAGTGGCAAGATATGGGCTAAGTAGCTAAATGGATCTAGATTCCAGGGGCCTCCACCCCCACCTCTTCGTGGTTGTAAATGTTGATAAAAGTAGCCCAGCGGAACAACATTCATTGCACCTCCTAACAAATTCTTGTTAGCAGCTGATTGTATTAGTCGTTGGGCTAGTCAGGGGTATTTACAATTAAATTACAACACAATCCCTATTTAGATGATTTTCTTTGGGGCCAACCCAGCCAACCCTTGTAACAAGCAAGATATCATTAAACTTGTTGGATTTAAAATCAGAATTGTGAGACAACCTATAACAAACTTTGTTCTTGAGTTCTGAGGAATGTTCCTCTCTGGTGGCTTGCAAAGGTGGCATGCCAGTTAACACAGCTACATAGGGCCTGCACTTAGGCGGGAGGTTAAGGCAGGACTTGGTGGATTCGGTTATGATTCCTCTTTGTCGGACTTCGGCTCGGGCCTCTTGGTGGCGAAGTTCCCCCACGCTCGAAGTAGCTGCAGGCGGACACCCCACATTAACCTCAAGAAGGGGCTGCGCAGTCAGAGCATGTGATGCTCCATGTAGATGGGTAGCACCAGAGGCAATAGCAGTTGTCGAGGTTGACCCCTTCGCAGTGTTCAACAGGGTGAAATATTTTGCATGTGGTGAGTATAGCTGATCAATGGCATCCTCCAGATTCTGAAGCCGAGCGATATGGGGAGAAATACAATCAACCACTGTGGATTTTATAAGGTCCAGCAACCTGGCCCAATCAAGATCTGCAGTAAAATCAGCAACGTTGAGGCTGGTTGGCATGGCAGGAAGGATTTGGTCAGGCTCTGTCACTGTGGAAACTGGTGTTTTAAAAAAGAGAACCTGTGATGCTTGTGCTCTGGCTGTTTGAGATGGACCCCTTAGTTTATTATTCTGCTTTTTTTTAGCTGATGGGCCATTAGCAGGTGAGCCAGTGGCAAGGTTTCCTTCTGAAACAAGGGGAGGCAATATTGTTGGCTCATAAGTTAAAATTTTATGGGCCTGCATGCCAGGCTGTTCCTCACCTGAGACAATCTCCGTATATGTCCCTCCTGGTTCTATGCCTCGAGGGATCTAGCTGATCCACAATACAAGCAGGGATAAAGCTAAGAGCCTCGCCCAAATTGATGGAAAAGCGTTGCTCAGCCAGATTGATTTCTTTAGCGAGGACTCCCGCTGCCCGAGTAAGGAAGGAGTCAAGTGTTCTCACAGTCCCACCAGCTTGCTTGGCATTGACGTCAGCTTGCTTGATATTGGCGTCGACTCGCTTCCCAGGTAGCTTACATTTAACCATGACTCTGTTGGTTCACTTGTGCAATGAACTGTGACACTCTATATCCTCTGTAAACTCTAAGCTCTGGTAAATAGCAGAACTCACCAAGCCACGAGGGACCAACAGGTAAAAAGACCAAGAGGTGATGACAGCCAGGCCTCCTTTGACCGCTGGAAGCGGTGACCTTTCCACGCCTGGGAAATTACCTAATCCGAGCTGAGAGGAGGGCACACTGCGTGAGGATCCGACGCTGATCCAAGTGTTGTGTGCATGGTCCTTGGTTGGTGGGACAGGCCAGGGTTTCATATAGGCGCATGTTGTGTTCCAAAAGTAAAGATGGCTAGGTGCAGGTTGTGTGGCTGCTGCAGCGTTAAAACTCCATAAGCTGTGGAGAGCAGCCACCTCTGACTGCAAAGAGGGAAGTATACTGACTGGTCCCTCAGTGTCCTTCTCGAGGGCCCTAGAGACACGCGCTTAGAGGGCAAGAGGGCTTGTTGTTACCACTAATGGAAGAGCTTCTGTAGTGCACTTGGGAGTGTCCTGGTCTTGCATATGGATTTAGGGGTCACCCAATCTCTTTGCGGATGGGGGTGAACTGTTCCTTTGGCCAGAGCTTGAGGTCACTTTTTGCTACGACCAAGAAACCATGTGAATGGATCCTGCAGCCATGGCCGGGGCTGGACTGGAGTGACCTGCACCTGCAGCCAGGGGCTGGAATGGAGTGCCCTGTTCCTTCAGCCGGGGTTTGAGGTCACTTGTTCCTGGGGATGGACTTGAGCGCTCTGTTCCTGCAGACAGGTTTCGAGGTTACTTGTGCCTGCAGACAGGGGTTGGGTTGGAGTACCCTGCTCCAGTAGCCCTGGGTGGATGTCACTTTTCCTGCAGCCAGGTAGCAGAGTGACTGGCTCCTGCCTCCAGGAGTTCTGGTCACTTGTTCCAGGCTGCAGCCCGACCCAGAGGACAGAGTCAATGCAGACAAAACACTCAGGGGCTTATTTATGAGCCCTTGTGTCACTTTTGCGCCGCCGATGCGTCACTTTTTGTGATGCACCAGCGGCATAAAAAATGCACCATTTTGCGTCATATTTACAAAGTGACGCATCTAGGTAGATGTGTCACTTTGTAAACCCCTGCGCCACATTATACCTGCGCCAGGTATAATGTATGCAGGGTGGGCGTTCCGACGCAAGTAAGCCTCGTAGAAGTGACGCAGTGAAATCTATGAGATTTCACTGCGCCACTTCTAGGACACAAATGCGTCAATATCTTACGCCTGCCTCACAGCAGGCGTAAGACTGACGCAGGCACATTTGAAATAGGACTTGCCCATGTGTAATGACCCATTGCTGAAGTTGCGTCACTTTTGTGACACACTCCAGCAATGCGCCATTTTTGCGCCTACAGATACGTCAGAAATACTGACGTATCTGTAACTCCTTGCGACTTGATGCATCATACTGTAAATATGACGCATCCAGCATATCGCAAGGAGGGCGCAATGAAAAGTGACGCATTGCTGTTTTCACGCAGTGATGCGTCACTTTTCATAAATGAGGCCCTCAGATCCTTCCGAAGCAGTCCTGTAAGAAGGGTGGGATCAGGACGGACCCAGCGGCTTCTGCTGAACCCGGAGGCGCTGGCATAGATCCCTACCCCGGGAAGATCTCGGGCAGACCCGGCACCCTGTGGTCACAACCTCCTCGGGCCAGTCGTAAACATGTCCAGCGGGAGGCGCTGCTGGCAGTCCTGGGCGTCCCATGCAAGATCCAACAAAAGAAACAGCACTTGTGCCACCGGCGCTGGGCTCCTTGTGCCGCCGAGCCCTCTCTGCTGCTCCTGCTCCGCTCCCGTTTCTTGCGGGGTCTGCACGCCGTCCCTGCCCGGCACTCCACTCTTCAGCGCCGCATGGCTCTGTCCGCGCGAGCCGGGAGCATCCAATAGCGGCTCCAGCGGGATCAGCACATTGCAAACCCCCCGGCCCTGTTGTTATTTCCTGAAATATCAGAATACAAAACATTTGCACCACCCCTCCCAAGCTCTCTGTGCGCGAAGTTACTGATGCCTTCAATATCGGTAACTCCAGGGTGCGGGTGGTTGCAAGGTGAGAATACCCTAAATTTCACATAATTTACAACCCCTCCATAAAAGGGGATTAGATTAACTTCAGGATCACGAAGTGAAGCTAACCCCCAAAAAAAGTTGGCTTTATTTGTAACAGAAAAACTGTAAACTTTGTTTAAGAGATGTGAAACAGTTTGTGAAACAATATAATATGAATGTTCATTACTTTACAAGGCATTTAACTTAATGGTTAAAAGGGAATATAATAAATGTGTAATGTTGATCAAAACATTGCGTTGTATAATATATAGATGTAACCTACTTTTCACTTTAAAATTCGCAACAGTTCATATTATTCAGGCATTAATTTCACAAGTAGAAATTGTATGTACTATAGGTGTGACTGGAAGGATGTCTCTGCTTTTGTCAATGCCACCAGATTCAACTGTCTTTTCAGGATTGGCTTTTTTGCTGTAGAATTTCTACAAAATGAACATTTTGAGTTATGCCTGCACCTCTTCCGAAGTATTGCTCATGGTTATTTCAATGGATTTACCTTTACCTGGATAGCTTCTTGATTGCGTTCCTATTATTACCAGAGCAAATAAATGTAGAGAACGCAAACTGCGAATCATACCTTTTGCTGCAAAGTGCTGCAGTTAACGACTGGGGCTTCAATTCCCTGGTCGGTGAAGAAATGTGCAGAACACTCTTTCACAATCTGTAAGAGTAAGAAGATCATTCCCTCTGATTAATGTACTTTACTGACTCACCAAAAACTTTGCAAAGCATTTATAAAAGAATTAAAAAAATGTTGTATTGCTATAAAGATTAAGGGCCCCATTTAGAGTATGGTGAAGAGTTACTCTGTCACAAACGTGACGGATATCCCGTCCACCGTATTACAAGTGTTATAGCATATAATGCACCTAGAATAAAGAGGACTGGGTAAACACCACATTTGTCACAAAGTAACTCAGACGCCAAACTCTAAATCAGTCCATAATTCATGTCACGTTACATTATCAAAAGACTTCATGTATTTCAATTTAATTTTGCTCACTACCTTTCAATTCATCTACAGTTCTGTATAAGGCTCTCTGGGATCGATTGGTCTCTGCTATACCTCTTGATGGAGCACCTCGGTTGACTCATCAGAAGAAGTAAAAAAAAAAATCTATCTCTTTTTTCCATTTTCTTCTTACTCGTCTCCAAGGATACTGGTGTCGAGCTGGAGCTGTGCAAAACCATTTGCTACCACTCTACCTGTCCCATGTGTTATCTAACACCGCCCCCCCTGCCACCCTCCTTCTCAGTCCCTGAGCTGAATCCAGATTTGGAAGATGCAGTGGCTCTTTTTAGAGTAAGAAACCCTGGGATGTTGCACTTGTAGCTGAGAAAATGTTGAGCAATACAGTGCCAACTTACTCTCAAGGTACCTGATATGAAAAACCATGACAACCACTAGGTCTCGTTGATTTTCTATCTTTTTTTGCTAGTGACAATGCTACTGTCTACGTCAGGCACATTCTTACTTACACCTTCATCTTTGAAGTCACATTCCTCGAAGTTTTCCTTCTCAGACTCCTCTCTTATGAAGCACTCTGTCTCTTTGATGGTGAAGTTCAGCTGTTGGGGACTTCTTGTTGCGTCCTGAGACAGTAGAGAGTAAATTACAAACAGATTGGTAACATCATTCCAAATGTCTATCCATAACATTGAGCATACTTAAGCAGGAAAGTTTCTTATGTGTCGAAATGGTCAGTTACAATATATTTTAGTACGATGACGTTGGACCATACAGAACAGTGAATTGAATCTGAGGGGGAGTAGTTGTTGACGAATTGTCACTTGGGCCGGCTAATCTATTTAAGGAAATTTTGGAAGCCTGGGCAAATCGGGCTGAGAGATAAAATATAAAAATAGACATGCATTATTTGTTGGCTGCTTAAGACTCCTAAGGATGAAGCGTCTCTAACAATGGTATAATCTTACATATTCACCATTGGAGAATATTTTGACTCAAGTTGCTATTTGATCAGAGGATTGGGACCTTAGAGACCTTACATGAAGTAAACATATATGCAAAGAATGACAAAGAAGGAGTTAAAAAAAAACTAGGGGGCAGATGTACAAGAAACTGACGCATCTGTAGAGATGTGTCAGTTTCCCTGCGCCCGACTGTGATACCCTTGCGCCATCATGGATGCGCCGTATTTACAATACGGCACACCATGGCACAAGGATTGACAGATGCGTCAGAAATTCTGACTCGTCTGTTGACCCAAAAGTCACACATTGCTGGAGTCATTGAGTTGCTGAGTTATCCTAGAGAATACACAATGAATAAAAGATGGGGCTGTGCGTTCATCTATGTATTGTTCCTTTGGGAATGTAGAAATTACAAGAAACATGGCCAATTTCATATATGCTTGCTCGGTGCAAAGTTATAGTCATTTTATCCAATTTGTCAATTGCTCATTTATATTAAATTTCCCCATTGTCTCCCAGGGGAATGCCTACTCCTCCCACTCAATTCAATTCAATTCATAAACTTTATTCGGCTTATTGATATAAAACCATAAAAGTATACATTGTACATCATAATCACAGGATAGATTATACAGTTCATTTAACACATGCATAAAAGAACATTCTCCATGATTGCATCATTATAGGGTTAGTATCTAGAAGATATCAAATTATTCTGGGTAGTCATAAGTTAAAGCCTCTAGGTGTGCCAATTTTTTCCTTCTTCCAATGGCCATTGTAATATAAGTTATAACAGACAAGCAGATCTCACTTTTTCCCAATGAACATAAATAATTAAAAGCATCCTGATAAAAAACATATGTACCTCTTTTAAAAAGGGGGGCTAAAAACCGTTTCCTAAGATCATTATAAAAACTACAGAATAAAATAAAGTGCATTGTGCTCTGTCGTGATTTACCATCACATAGACAGTTTGGGAAGGTTTTTAGACCATGCATGCTTTTTGGGAAGGCAAACTGTACATGGATTATATCTAAACGCAATCTAGTGAGATAAAATATTTGTTGAGTGTTTTTGACAATTGTCAGATAGTGTGGCTGACCCTCACACATGTGGTGTTGCCGGTAACTAGCCACCGTACATATTTTACTCTCTTTTAGTTCTCTCTCCTTTTCTCTTTGTTCCATAAGTATAGACCTGACCTCTTTTTTAGAGTAGGTAAGAATTTTCACTGTGTCTGTAATGCCTATGTCAGGGGCTAGTATTCTCAGGGAAGTATCTAGATGGGAAAGCCATTTTATTTTTTCCAAGCATCTAGAGTAAGGCAGTCTTGAATTATATCCTTTGTAAACTGTGTCCCAGTTTTACTCCAAATGCTGTGCCACAATATAATTGGCCTAATATATAAATTATCTTCTAAAAAGGGGACTGCCAATTCCTTATGAGATATATATGTAGAGATAGATTTTGGTGTTGCCAGTAAGAGTGCCAAGAACAAGTTTTCTAGTGTCTGCAATTTTGCGCAGTTTGTATAACCCCACAAGGGGGCCCCATAGCCAGCACTTGCAAACATTTAGCTTTATACAGCAACAACATTTCTCTAATTGGTTTTTGGCCTATTTTACTGGAGAATCTAAAAATCGTTTCTATTACCCTTAAAAATTTCAGTTTTGATATATCTAGTTGACTATCCCAAGAGCCCTATGCAGTGAATTGTATACCCAGTTATGTAAAGGTTTGTGTCTCCTCTAACCTCTCCCCCCTAATAAAATGTGCCCTCTTTTTTGCCCTGCCTTTCCCGGCTACCATGGTAACAGTTTTCTTTAAGGTTCACTTTCATATCCTTATCAGTCATAAAATCTACAAATTTATCTATTAGCAGCTGCAGCCCATTGGCTGTTCTTGAAAGCAGGACCACATCGTCTGCATACAGTAGGATAGGAACGGGCGGGTGCCAACCATGGATGCATCAGCTTTGGTTTCTTGTAGGCATGCAACCACCCCATTTATATAAAGTGAGAAGAGCAGGGGAGCAAGAAGACATCCCGGGTGTTTGGAATCTTGGTGCAAAATTTTAGAGCCACTTGTCACTACTTCTCATACCACCATTCTCAGAGATTTTAACTATCACCTTGAGAAGGAGCAGGATACTGACACACGGCACCTCTTAGAGCTTATGTCATCTTTGGGCTTTGAGCAACTTGTTCAGTCTCCCACCCACAAGGCAGGTCATATCTTAGACGGCGTCTTCACCAATCATTGCAGTCTAACGATGAAGAGGTTAAGCCACTTAGCTGGGTCGACCACTCAGTAATTCTGTTTAAAGTCTGCCAGAATGTCCCCATTACTGTGGAGGACAGCATCTTCCCAAGGCACATTCGCTACAGGGGGTTGAGTAAGATTTCTGCTCCCGTCTTGGAGGAGGCTTTGGCCTCTGCTGGGTCTGGGAGACACAGTCCGTTCCCCCTTACGGCAGAGGGCTTTCACAATTGGCTTACTCAAGCCTTAGATAGTGTCGCCCCTTTTAGAGAACGCACCTTTAAGAGAGTCAAACCCACATCACCTTGGTTTTCGAATGAACTTAGATCACTCAGAAAGGAATGTCGCAGGCAGGAACGTAGATGGCGGCTAGACCCTTGTATTAGGGAAAAAACCAAGCAGAAAGTTCTGCTTCAGAAATATAAGCGAGCCATCTTTCAAGCCAAAGCTCACTTCCTCACTAATAAGATTCTTGCTGCAGACAATTCCTCTAGCATGCTCTTCAAGGTGATTAAGGAGATCTCCGAACCTTCGGGGACGCGGGCGTCGTCCCCCTCTCAAGATCTCTCTGATAGAATAGCTACCTACTTCAAGGACAAGGTCCTTAAAATCTTCAGGGAGCTCAACCAGATGCAAACTGCAGAATTAGAGGGCGTGGAGGTCATGCAGGACCAAGGGAGGGGGAGTCCCCCTCCTACTCTGGCAACATTTCCCCAGATTACTGTGGAACAAACCTCGGGTTTCCTTATGGGCCTCAAGTCCGGTTCCCCCTCTGACCCTTGCACGCCCCTCACTCTCAAGATGGTTTCCAACTCCATTGCTGACTTTCTTTGCAAAGTCTTTAACATCATCCTCTGCTCCGGCTGCAATCCGGACGCTTGAAAAGAGGCCTATCTCCCTTCTTCCGGCCCCCGCTAAAATCCTAGAGAAGTTCATCAACATTGAGTTGATGAATTACTTGGACTCTAATGAGCTCTTGGATCAGTCACAAAACGGTTTCCGCGCCAACTACAGCACCGAATCCGCCCTTATTGCGGCCACTGATTACATCCGCATGCAGGTCGATCAGGGTGGGTCGGTAGTGCTGATTATGCTCGATCTGTCGGCGACTTTTGACACCGTCTCTCCAACTAGAATGGTTCAACGTCTGAGAGAGGTGGGAATCTCGGGTAAGGCCCTGCAGGTCCTCCACTCCTTCCTGACAAAGAGAACTAATGTTGTTAGTTGCGGGGGTTTCAGATCCAAGGCTTTTAGCCTACCCTGTGGCGTTTCCCAGGGCTCATCCCTGAGCCCCACTCTCTTTAATGTGTACGTGGCCCTGCTGGCCAAGCTGGTCAGATCCTTTGGGTTTCAGGTGATCTCCTACGCTGACGACACGCAGATCATTGTCTCCATCTCTCATGATTTGCAGTTGGTCGCCGGGAAATTTAACCAGTGCATGGCTAGTATTATCAGATGGATGCAAAATAACTCCCTTAGGATCAATGCAGAAAAAACTGAGGTCCTAGTTTTTGGTCCCCAGACCTCAATATGGTGAAATGCCTGGTGGCCGGGACCTGTGGCCCCCTTCCTATTCCCGCCAAGACACTAAAAAACTTGGGGGTTATTTTTGACGCGGGCCTGACTTTTGAGGCTCAGGTCAGTCGCACTGTCAGTACTTGCTCCTACATTCTGAAGACTCTCAGAAAGGTGCTCCCGTATATTCCATCAGCACTCCACCGGCCCACAGTCATTGCACTGGTTACCTCCCGGCTTGACTACCTTAATGCCTTGTATCTGAATACGAGTACGGCCTCCCTGAACAGGCTTCAGGTTATACAAAACGCGGCCACTAGGCTGATCCTTAATATCCCGAAAAGGCATTCAGCAAAGGAGGGGCTTCGCACCCTGCACTGGCTCCCTATTAGGAAGCAAATCTTTTTCAAAACCCTGTGCACGGTTCACAAGGCCCTGCATAATATAGGTTCGCAACAGCTGAAAACCATGTTTAAATGGTACACGCCTGGGAGGACTTTGAGATCTTCATCCCAGAGAAAACTGATCATCCCTAGAGTTCGCAAAGCCAGATGGGGCGGCCGCTCCTTCTCGGTGGCGGCGGGCAAACTTTGGAATACTCTACCCTCCTCGATCTCACAGGTGGAATCCCTTCCGGTGTTAAAAAAACTACTGAAGATCTGGCTTTTCTCAGTTTAGTCAGCAGCCTCTCTTTCTCCTCTCCTCTTCCCGTCCGCTCAGCGCCTTGGCACCCTCGGGTTTTAGTGCGCTTTATAAATCCCTATCCTATCCTTTCCTATCCTGTCTAATTCCACGGGTGACCTTGAAGTTGTCTGTACACTCCCCGCTTGGCCATATCGTACCCTCGCTGTAAGATGGGAATACCATTGGGATAAAAAATTGATTATGCCCCGGGGGGCTTCTGGGTCCACAAGTATTTTCCAAAGTTTATTATGATTCACCAAATCGAAAGCACTAGTCAGATCAGCAAAGCATAAATGCACTTGCCCTGTCCTCGCTACCGTGTATTTATTTATTAGGAGGTGTAAGTTGACACATTGTTCTATTGTCCCAATATCGGGTCTAAATCCGTATTGGGTGTCAGAGAGTATATGTTTTTCCTCCGCCCATTGCTCTAACCTTCCAAACAGGATTCTGCCCATTAGTTTGGCACTAGAGTCTAGCAGAGATATTGGGCGATAACATTTCGGATCACCTCGGTTGCCTTTTTTAAAAATGGGGACTATAGTGCTTTCTGTCCACGAGGTTGGGAGGAAGCCCTTTATTGTAGAATTACATACTTGGGTCAACATCGGTGCCCATAAAGTGACGTGTGCTTTAAAAATATCAATTGGGACCCCATCGGGGCCATAGGCCTTCCCACTAGCAGCTTTATTTAAGGCATTGGTGACCTCTTCTAATCATAAATTAGAAATATTTGATGGTTCAATTGGGTAAAAATTTATTAAATGCATAATAACAATACTGCCCCCTGGATTAAAAATAGTATTAAAATGTTCTATCCAGTCCCCGGATGGATAAATGTATCAATCTTTGGGTCGTCTTTTTCTTTTAAGAATGGTTGGTTTATCATTTTCCAGAAAAGAGTATTATCCTTCAGATCAGCAGCCTGGAGCAGATCTTCCCATATTTTCCCTTTCAGATCACTTTTCCTTTTATCACGGGCATTTTTATACTTGGATATCAATGTGCTGATTTTGACTCTATCTCTTGGCGACATCTGCAGAGTTTTCCTCAGTTTCCTGTTTATCGCTGAGCATTCAATATCAAACCATCCCCTGTTTTTATTATTTTTTCCCCTAGGCTGGAACTTCAATTTCGCCGCAATTCATACCATAATTTCATAATAAGCTTCAATGATGAGCATCGGGGGGGGACCTGGGATCTGTACTAGTGTACAAATCATTTAGAGAATCTGCCATTATTTCTTGTGTCTTTACTTTGTCATCTATGTTTACCCATCTTAGAGTAAGGCCATTTTGACCATGTAGTCCAATTTGCTTCAAACATTGAGGGCTAGTTGGCTTTTCAGTATTTATATTAAGGGCTACAGTCAAGACTGCATGGTCGTTAAATCATTCGGGACAACAATAAGGGAGTCTAAAAAGCATTCACCTTTTTCTGTCACCAATACATGGTCAATAACTGAACTTTTACCATTCATATAAAACGTAGGTATTTCGCTCTCACCTTCCCCAATACATTGTGCCATAAGAGTCAAATTATACTTATATATTAATTCATTTAAGGCTTCTCCATATCGGTTCTGCAAAAAATGTGGCATCTCGTCACCGTTTGTTTTCACGTATCCACAGCTTTCAAGACCTTGTCTATGACATTTGCTAATATTAAAATCTCCTACCCATAATAAAACATAGTCAGCTTTAATTTTGGCTAAAAATAAATCAACTTCTTTGCTTAAGTCCATTAAACCTGTCACTTTAGTTGAATCGAAAACATTATTGTAAAAATTAATTACGACCAGATTAACTCTTTCTTTTGTGATTAGGTGGATAAGCTGAAAATAGGAGGAAGAGAGATAGGACCTCAAAACTTTCATACAGGAGGTTACTGATATTAAGGTAGCCAGACCTCCCTTGGCCCGACCCAACTGTGAGGGAGTAGCTGGTGTTAAGTACGATATGAAGCCCTCTACAAAAAAATCATCTACCGCCCATGTCTCTTGAAGACAAACTATTTGAGCTTGATTAATAATCTCTAGCCACTTTGGTTTCAGTAATTTATATCTTATTCCAGCAATGTTCCAGATCTTCAATATAGTTTTGGTGTTTTTCATAGTTTGGCTATTTACAAGGTTCGACTCCTCATTCTGCGGTTTTTTAACCTTATCCTGTCCTTCCATCAGTGGGATAAGAAAATTTGTCCTACATCCGGGCGATAAACCCATTTCTGATTCCTCTGGAGGGCATTCTTGGTGTTGTACGTCTAATGTCATTTGTTGAGTTCCCAGTTCCAAGGGGGCTAATGGTAATTTTCTAACATGTACATCTATATATTTTTCCCCCTTTTCTTCAAGCCTCTCCTGTTGTCAATCCTGTTCATCATAATACAATAAGGGGAGGAACCGATTCAGTGTTGGAATTAGAGGCTGGTGTTTGTATGTAAGGGTTGGATCATATCGACTGTCGGTCTGACCAGTTCGTAAGGTTTTTTTGATGACTTCCTTAGGTCCAGTTTGTGTGGGGTTTTGGGTTTTATCCATAAACATTTCAGGCCTATAGAAGTACCCCAAAGGCTTGGCTCTGATATTCCTGGTAATATTGTTATCGTCACCTATGTTTACAAGATCAGAGAGGAGAGTTCTTACCACAAAAGGGGTACGAAAATTCACCACAATGCAGTCATCTTTACCAGATTTCTTTGAGGGTCCTATCCATCCGACTCTTCTTACCATTATAATTTCTTTAGCCAGGCAGTTTGTACTCCAGGATTTCTTAGACAGCCAATATATCGCCTTGTTCTTTAGCTCATGCCAGGTTTCCATTGCATTTGGCCTTAGAATAGGTACATTTCTTAGTATAATTACAAAAGGGGTTGATTCAGGGGGAAGATGTAAATTTGTCGAGAGATTGGCATTTTGGTGTTGTTGACATTCATCATTTGGAGACGAGGTATCCGGTTTTTGCATAAGAGTTTTTCCTTTGGCTGCAGATGTCAATATGGGTGCATCTTTGTTTCCTTGTGTGGTTTTGCTTGGGCTGGGCTTTCCAATAAATGATTGTACGTGGGCGAGAACTTCCTTGAGATTTGCCTCAAGGTGACACATCCCAATTTTTATGGTGTCCAGCTCCTTCCTAAAGCATTCCTCTAGGGATGTCAGCCTATCATACACACTTTTCAGGGAAGGGTCTGATGTTTTAGCAGGCTTTGTTAATTTCTCTTTAGGAGTCCTTCTAATTGTTTTAGAATTATTTCCTTTCCCTTCTGTAATTAACTTCCTCTTTTTTAGATTTTTCAGGGGTGTATCTGCCGGTTGACACAGTTTCTTTGCCGGAGGGGAATACGAATCCCCACGTGCGGGGTCCTCACTGATCGACAATGAACTATTAAAAACGCATGGCCTCCCAGATTTTGCGATGATTGGAGAATTCTCGTTTGCAATGGAACATTCTGTCTCTCTTACCTTATCCAAAGCGCTATGCAGGGCAGATTTTGTAGCGGCCAGTCTTACTTCCGCATTTGTGATTTCGCTGTTCAATATACCCATAGCATTGATCAGGTAATTAGCTATTGAGTTGTTGGAGGCATGTGCTTTCGAACCCCCTTTCCCCAATGGCTGTGATAATTTGCGGTTACCCATTTCTAAAAGTCTTTAGGGTTTTTATTAGTTAATAACTACTAGAAAGAAGAATTAGGCAGTAATTTCAAAAAATGAAAGAGAGAGAATTAGATGAACACAGACCTGAGTATCTTTCTTCGTTTTGGTATCCCTCTTCCAACTGCAACGGAAAATTCCAGCCTCCCCACGGCAGCAGAAATGAAGTAGGCAGAAACGGACACCTACGCTGTATCAAGACGAAAGGGGGATGGCCCAGCCCAGCCTCCTCCGGTCTCAGATGGGCGCAGATGGGCCTGCCCACGCCGCGGGAGTCCTGTGGTGATTTTAAGTGCCTCCTGGTGCGAAAACGGGTCTGGCATCGGCCGCAGGGCACGTTGGGGGATGGAGTCCCCTTGATAGCAGGCAGGCAGGAAAAAACAAAAGAGACAGACTCCCGTGCCGCGGGAGCCGTGTGGTGATTTTAAGCGCCTCCTGGCACGAAAACGGGTCTGGCGTCGGCCGCGGGCCGCAGGGCACGTTGGGGGATGGAGTCCCCTTGATAGCAGGCAGGCAGAAAAAAACAAAAGATACGGGCTCCCGCAGCTGTGGTGATTTTAAGTGCCTCCTGGTGTGAAAACGGGTCTGGCATCGGCCGCAGGGCCGCAGGGCACGTTGGGGGATGGAGTCCCCTTGATAGCAGGCAGACAGGCAGGAAAAAACAAAAGAGACGGGCTCCCGTGCCGCGGCGGCCCTGTGGTGATTTTAAGTGCCTTCTGGCACAAAAACGGGTCTGGCGTCAGCCGCGGGGCCGCAGGGCACGTTGGGGAATGAAGACCCCTTGATAGCAGGCAGGAAAAAACAAAAGAGACGGGCTCCCTCACCGCGGGAGCCCTGTGGTGATTATAAGCACCTCCTGGCGCAAGAACGGGTCTGGAGACGGCCGCTGGGCCGCAGGGCACGTTGGGGGATGGATTCCCCTTGATAGCAGGCAGGCAGGCAGGAAAAAACAAAAGAGATGGGCTCCCACTCAAAAGCCTTCTAAATGCCCCCTTTGTAAAACTTGAATTTCATTGAATTGGTGCCTTCGCCTTTTAACTCCGTTCTGCCCGCAGCCTCGCCGGTTCTCTGGCAGCTGCCACTACCGGACGTCGAGCCCCCGGTTGGACTGTGCCTTGATAACATCAAAACATCAACCCCCACCCACACCTGGGTTCTAATCTGACTGCGGCTTTCATCTCTCCTACTCCCCGTATGAACTTTACCTTTTTCAGATAAACCCTGATCACTATCCTGACAGCGGAGTCCGAGCAATTTGGCTGATGCCCGGTGGAGCTGCCTCGACAGCTATAGAGGAGATCGGCACTGGTTCACCCCCTCTTCCGTCACCTACCCAGCCGGTCATTGGGCACAGTTTCTACCCGTCTCCCTGTTTATGTCTCCTTTCCTCCCCCTCCCACCTACGAACTACCGTAACATTGCTTTTCTGGCCTATGTTTAATCTATGCTCTTGTAACAGATGTAACTTGTAACTCACCGTTCCTCATGTAAAGCGCTCTGATACCTCCGGGTCTAGCCAGCGCTATATAAAACTCAAATAAATAAAATTAAAAAAATAAAATAAAATCCAATTTTTGTGCCCAGTGTATGAGAAAAGCACTATTGGTTGTGAGTGTAGATGTACCCATCCCTGAGATATATACCCAAGCTGGCTAGGTGTGATCAATGTGTAGATTACCTCGAAGAGAAGAACAGAAAGTATACAGTATATATTTTTGCATCAGCCTATATCAAAAATATGTGTCAATTTACACTGTGCTTGTTTAGAGACATGTCCTTTCTATGAAACAAAATTATAACATCTGTTTCCCATGACTGCAGTATACCACAGTCACAAGGATGATGTTGAACCCCTTCATTAGAATTTAAGTGAAGGAACTAAAAGAGGGTGTACAATTTCCCCAGAATGCTAGCTAAGCCTGTGTAATGTCTTGTGAAATTTTATGATGGAACCCTTTTAGCTCCTAACTGACTCAGTAGAGCTGTGAAGTAGGTGTCAGAGCGGCATGCCCTGAAAGCGTGTTTTAGAATGTTGAGGTCACAGTTACAATCAGCAGAATAAAGATGTGTAATGCTAAACTTCTTGTGTGGTGTAGTCATTGGCGGGTACCTAGGCTGGAAAGATTGTACAAATGGTGTTAAGATAGGGGATAAGTAACCCAATGAATGACCGTGCGCCCCCAGAGAGTTTGCAGTGGTCCAAACAAACTGCTTGTGCTTGTCATGTGGGTCGCTGTCAAAGAAAGGAATCAATGCTTCATGCATGTGGAGTCAAAGTGCAACTCCAGCTGCTGTAAAGAAAGTGAGGACAAGTGAAGCATTGCAAATAATCTACACATTGATGGTTGCGAACCTGCCGGATAAACTATACATAAAGGTACAGCGCTGCCACACAAGATAAAATTGTACATTATACAGAGTGTTAACACTGAAAGCGGATGCAACCTGGTTTATGAAGTGCAGCCACTGATAGCCATAATCTCAAGATAACGCTGCAAACAGAAGCGCAGCAAGGACAAGATCAACCAGGTGCTAGAAAATTCAAATAGACTTTTAAAAGAGAAGAAATAAATGACTTACTAAATACACTAAAGAGAGTTATCGAGTGAAAGTTCAAACACGGGGCAAGATGGCGGCCGCGTCCGTGGCCGAGTGAGCACCCGCAGCTGACCGCCCTCCACTATCTCCCTCTGGGCTCTGCCGGACGGTGGAAAATGCCATCGTAATCTGAGGACGAAAGCAGCAGATTGCAGATTGCAGGGCGCTGTACATGGGGGATATGTTCTGGTGTATACTTACGCACCAGCAATCATCTTTTACAGGATCCCGGGCTCAACTCTTGCAGCTGGTGGGCTTCTCGGTCCGGTGGACACACCAAACAACTGCGGGCTCATTGTGTGGAGCGGCTGGAGCGGCGATGCCTCCCAAGGGCACGCGAGTAGCCAAGCAGCGTGGTGGAGCCTCTGCAATGCCTGGGATTTCGAAGCAGGCAGGAAGCACCCAAGTCTCACAACGACAGGGAGAGGCTGCAGCTAATCCAGGAAGTAAGGTGGCAAATGGGAATAGGCGAACAGCAGGATCTGGGAAGAAAGTCACTCCTGCTATTTTGGAAAGGGAAGAATAGTAACTCTGATGTGCCCAGAACGGATCATACAGACGAGGCTGCATGCCGGGATGAGGTGAGCTCTGTGAACACTAATGCTATTGATAATACCTCGGAAGCAGCAGGGAGTAAATCTAACTTTGGAGAGCTGGGGCACACTGACTGTCTATCAAATACCCTGGGAGCCGGTGATGGGGGAGTGGGACAGGGTGTTGCAACCCTCAGTGTGTCAAGGGCAGAACACGGGGTATATACCGATAAATCAGCTTTAGATAAATCAGTGCTGGATAAAAGGGTTTGTGATTCACCGTTAATGGGAGATCAGGCTGAGCAGGTCGATCAGAGTAATACGTAGGAGGCACAAGAGATGTGTGAAGCAGAAGTGGGTGATAATTTTTTCTCACTGTCCGATCAATCCATCTGTTCAGCTGATGAGTCGGTACAAGTATCTGATGGCCTCGCCGGTTTCCCGAGCGGACGGTGGAGCGAGACCAGCAGTATATGTCAAGATGAGTCTCCGGTGATCTGGACTATGAACTCCGACCAAGACACTATACGAAAAAAAACACCAATGGCAATACAAAGGGAGGTGTCTGATATAGTTACCCCATCCAGCCAAAAACTGCCTTTAATACCTAAGCCAGGTCCAACTGAGACTTCAGAGGTAATGCGACAAGGGCAGCATGAATCACCAGACCATACAGAAGAAATTTCTTTGGCTGTTATTTATGAGACAATAATGTCACATAGACAGGAAACTCGAGTAGAGAGCCAGAAGACACAGGGAGCATGTCGTAAACTGCAAAACTCACTTCGGCGGGTGGCCAAAACCTGCTCTGAATTCGCTGAACGGATAACGGAAGCCGAGAATAGGATTTCTAATCTCGAGGATGAAATGAATGCTCAAAAAGCGGTGACCGACGACTTGACAACGCAGCACAGTGACATGGCCTGGAAGCTTGAAGATATGGAAAATCGGCTCTGCCGAAATAATCTGAGAATTTTGGGAGTTCCTGAAGGAATCGAGGGATCTGATCCACGTAAATTTGTGGTAGAGTTGTTCACAGAAGCTTTCCCAGAGTTAACACAATGGGCATGGGGCATGGAGGTGCAACGGGCCCATCGCTTCCTCTTTTGGCAGAATGTCAATCAGGCAACCAGTAAGCCTGTTCAGCCTAGAGCAATTCTTATTGCTTTGTCTAACTCTTTATCTCGACAGGCTTTGTACGATCTGGCAAGGCCAGATAGAAAGAGAAGGGGGAATGGGTTTGACTTCTTTGTTCGCCCTGACGACTGCCATCAAACTGTGGAGAAGAGATGGCTGCTTCGGCAACTAATTTCCCAATTTCAGCTTAAAGGGGCTCAAGCGTTCCTTCTGAACCCTGCCAAACTTAAGGTCATACACAAGGATAATACCCAGTTTTTTACTTCTGCGGTTAAGGCTAAGGAATATCTCCAAGACATTAAACCCTAAATTTATGAACTTATGATGGTTTTACTTATTCACAATAGACGGCTGCTATACTTATATATCTGCAATATGTGGGGGGGGAAATGTTTAACTTTGTCGTCAGTTTTTTATGCATTTATATGTTTGTCGTGCTGATCCTAAATATTTGGACCCAATAGCGTAATGGGGGCAGAACTCGGAGGGAAGGGGGCGGTCTGCAAGGGGGAGGGGTCTCCATCATCTGAGACCCATGGGTCTTGCAGCCTCTATGGATGGGTGGATAGGGGGTCTCTGCTGGCAGAAGAGACAAAGGGGTGGGGAAGGGTGGGGCACTAGGGGGGTGGCTGCCGGGGGGCACAGGGACTAAAAAATGGGGTGAAAAAGCCAATAAATAAGTTTATGCAAATGAGAAGAATTGATTTGGTATTTTGGGAGAGAGGGAGTTGGTTTGCTAGTGTCGAAGTAGGTTAATGACGAGTATGTTGACGGTATGTTCTTTTAATGTTCGGGGCCTTAACGAGAGGGCCAAGCAGCAAAGAGTAGCTCAAGAAAATAAAAATATGTCACCTGATGTGGTTTGTCTCCAAGAGACCCATATTCCCTGGATCAAGCAGAAGGTGCTTTCAGAACTAGGGTATGCATTATTGGCATGCACGTCACAAGGGACTACAACAAGAGGGGTGGCCATTTTGGCCAGAAGCAGTAATCTAGTGGTAGGGAAGTGCCTATCAGACAAATATGGGCGCTGGGTAATTGTTGAATGTGTTGTCTCTAATAAAAAGTTTACAATTTGCTCGATATATGGCTCAAATCATGATGAAGCTCAGATATTTGATCACTTGAATATGGAATTAGCCTCATGGGCATCTCCCCTGATTCTTTGCGGGGATCTTAATATTCAACTACAGGAAGCTACCCAGGGCCCACTAGGAGGAAAATATTATGGTCGAAAACCCAAGGTTTATAAAGCTGTACAGCAACTTATGTATGAGCATGGGTTAGATGATGTTTGGGCCAGACTAAATCAATGTGATCCTGGATATACACACTTCTCCTGCCCGCATCAGAAGTTAGCAAGACTTGATTATTTTTTGGTTACCAAAACAGCCCTCTCCGAGGCACAAATACAGATTTATCCAAGAATTACCTCGGATCATAATCCATTATTATTAAAGATTAAAATACAAGGAATAACCAGGGTCAGGGGGGCCTTCTCCTTTGATCGAAAATTGCTGTTTAACGATAAGTTTGTCTGTCATATAAGGCAGTGGTTAAAACAATTTCTCGCTATAAATCGGAATTCCACTAATAATGGTATTATGTGGGACGCCTTAAAGGCCACACTTAGAGGGGAAATCTTAAGCTTTGGATTATGCGTACAGAAACAGCAGAGACAGACTATTCAGGGACTTTACGATAACCTTATACAAGCGGAGCTTGCATTAATGCAAGCCTTGAGGAAAAAGGCGAATCCTGATCAGGCACAAACTGAGGTCGCACGCTGTAAGACTAGGATAAATGGGGAATGGGATAATGATAACGCTAGTAAATATCAAACATTTAGAAGGGAATGTTATGAGTATGGGGAGACGACCGGAAGGTGTCTGGCTAAGAAAATCAGAACCAGAGAGATAAAGGATGCAATTACTGCAATTCAAGATGCTCACGGTAAAATTGTAGAAACACCAGTAGAGATCTTAGAAGTTTTCAGAGTTTTTTTATGAGGGACTTTATACAGAGGAGCATTTGAACCAGGATGGATCTAAAGAATTTTATAAGGACCCACACAGGAAAATACTTAATGTGGCAGATAGTGCACATTTAGAAGAACCTATAACCCTGGAAGAATTAAAAGAGGCAGTGGGAGCTTGAATTTTATAAAACTTTTCTAACGGAGATACAGCTAGACTTTCTCACAGTTCTTCGCGAGGCACAGAAAGGACACGACCCTGCATCATGGGATGAAGCTAGTATAGTTATCTTTTTAAAAAAAGATAAGCCAAATATGTTGCCAGGATCATATCGGCCCATCTCATTACTAAACTGTGATGGGAAGATATATGCAAAAATTCTGGCTACGTGCCTTTCTCGTGTTTTAACTCCTCTAGTTTCTATCCGTCAACACGGCTTCATTCCAGGAAGAGGCACAGTCAACCACGTCAGCAGGGTAGTCACTATGTTGGATTCTGCTGATGTACGGGAAGCACCATGTGGCGTGGTGTTACTCGACGCAGAGAAAGCGTTTGACCGTGTCTCCTGGGAGTTTTTATGGGCAACAATGCGATGGCAGGGGTTTGGTTCTGGGTTTATTCAAGCTCTTCAGACTATGTATAGGTCACCCAAGGCAAAAATATGTGCGTTGGGGCTTGAGTCTGATCCTGTCATAATATCAAGAGGTACCCGACAAGGTTGTCTTTGCTCCCCTCTATTATTTGCTCTATATATCAATCCTTTTTTGAATCTTTTGGAAAATAGATTAAATGCGTTGATGGTGAGACCTGGACTGGAGGTTACCATATTAGCATACGCAGATGATATAGCGGTTATTTCACCTGATCCCAATCAAACTTTGAGAGAGATTGAATGTCTAGCTGCTATATTTGGGGAGAGATCTGGATTTAAATTAAACATAACCAAAACGCAAATAATTTGCACAGAGCAAGCACGGTTTAACGACTCTAGGGTTACAGAGGAGGCCACATATTTGGGGATTCATATAAATGCATGTCTGGATAAGATGGTGCTATCTAACTGGGATCCTTTGATACGGAAAATAAAAAAGGATCTGGATAGAATAGAAGGTTTGCATTTATCAATTGTTGGTAGATGTAATGTTTTAAAAATGGATGTTCTGCCTAAAGTACTGTATTATTTCAGATGTGTCCCCCTGGAACTTACTCTGAAGCAACTTCAGAAGCTGCAATCTATTTGTAGTAGTTTCCTCTGGGCACAAGGCAAACCCCGGTGAGCAATGAGATATATGATCCTACCACGATCCCGTGGTGGGTGGGCTGTTCCAAACATTTTGTTTTATTATTGGGCGTGCTTATTACAACAAATGGGCATCCTGTTGGTCGGGGAAGGGGAGGGAAAGTTAGAAGAGTTCCCGAATATCTTTCAGATGCTGTTGGGGTCAAAAACAGAGAGGAACTTTTTTCTTAATTTAGAGCCCAGCTATTATAAGAAAACCAGATTCAAGGTGCTCCAAGCAACTCACAAAGCATGGTTACAAATTCGAAAACACCTGAAGATCGGAAAACTTAACTTTTATACACCCACCTCCTCCTTAGCATTACCCCCTCTTATTTTCTCTGATATTGTTATAGCTAGATGGAGACGGAAGGGACTTACGACTTTGGGGGATTTAGTCGACAATAATGGTTTGAAGACCTATTCCTCGCTGGTATCCAAGTATGATCTACCCAAAACTGATTTTTTTAAATATCTACAAATACGAGATTATTTATCTAAGAGAGTAGATATAACTGATCTGGCTAACAAAAGTAATCTATTGGAGGCTATCAGGAAGTACGTGCGGATTGGCACGCTATATCAGAGCCTTATTGAATTGCAAGGGGATGATCTGGAAACACAAAATCTTAAGTGGAATAATAGACTAAACCTGGGAGGGAATATTCTACAAAAATCAAATGCATTGGCAGACAAAATTTTGGTCTCTTCTAGCCTTAAATCACAACATTTTAAAACTATGTTTAATTTATACTACATGCCCACCATAATTGCACGATGGGGGGGTTAAACGAGGGAAAATGTAGGCGATGTGGAGCAGGTCAAGCTGATAGTTTACATATGTTTTTCGAATGTCCAGACTTGAGACAGCTGATAAATAAAATTGAGACTTGTTTGACAGAGGTGACCGGGACACCAATTGTGATTACATCTACGGGGATGATGTTGGGTGTAGTGGAGGAATCATTATCCGCACAAGGCATGCATGAATTTAGGTATCTCATATTTATAGCTGTGGCGGTAGCTAGACTCTGTATAGCGACATTATGGATGGAGAAGCAACCCCCATCTTTTGAAATGTGGAGGAATAGATTTTTTGCTATATGTAACCTGGAATGCAGTCTTTATGCCCTCAAGGGATTACAGAAACGTAGGTTAGGCAATAAGATATGGGGGGCTTTAGTGGAGTATTTAAAATAACTACAATTTTGTTAGTCGGTGGTGCAACGCCCGGCTTATAATATAAATTTATATAATTGTTAAATATAAGTTATGATTCCTCTTATATGATTTTATATCCTGGTTACCTCCTCACCTGTTTGATATGCTACTATTTTTAAATGCTTTGCTCTTCTTTATTTCTAGGGCTACCTCGATCTCTTCTGGTGTTATTAGTTGGTCCCGATTTGTATTTGTATTGTTTAATATAATGAAAAGAAGTATGCTTTGATCCCTCTCATTTTGATTTATTTCTGTACAAATTATCTCAATGTAAATATATGTTGATTTATTGGCTCAATAAAAAAAAAAAAAAAAAGAGAGTAATTATACCAGAGCACTCGGTGTAGTTGGCTCAAGGAGAAGTGTTCGGGGTTGTGCTTTCTTAGCTATCCATACTTGAAGCGGTTCATTAAAAAAATTGCAGAGTGGGTCTCAGAACAACTTTACAGGTCTTTGGAAAATAAAGTGCCAAGAACGACCTTTGGAACAGTGAATTTTTTCAGATGGCTGCAAAGAAAGTCCCTTTCCCAGCTATCATTAAAGATAATTAGGCTATCTGGTTTTAGGTTTAAACCTATAATAACTGATAAAACCCCACCAAAAGGAAAATAGCCATCACCAGTGTAAACATATAAACACTGAAAAAACACCTTCACAACCACAAACTAAGTGCCATTCAAAGAAAGGAAAAGATGAGTGAAAGAGTAATTTTTATTTCTTCCTGAAGGGGCCAATATGATGTAACTTTGTTATCCAAGGCAGCAGCATGAAATACTGGGCTAACATTATTCTGCTTGAGTTTTGTGGTTTAGGGGTGTCACAAAAATATTGTTTCTTCTTCCTTCTGCTTTTTTTTCAGTTTTGTGGTCTTTGGTCTAAAAATGCAGTGTTTAGAATTATGTTTTAGGTCTTATTTAGTTATTTTATAAACTGTGGAGAATCAGGAAATATCAAAATCATATTTGATATTTTGGCTACATTTGATTTCACTGATAGGTAAAATGTCTGGTTTCAAAAGAATCTTTCACAATATGTATCATCACATTTACCCACAGACAGAGAATGGGTGAAATCCTTTGCTACATCAGCCCCCTTTTCTAGCGAGTCAGTATTCATTGTAGTTGAATTGCTAAACACCCCAGGCTTTAAACATTCAATGCAAGGTGTAGTGACAGGTATATGTGAAAAGAGTGTTGTCACCAAGCATCTGAGATAGTGGTGAAAACATGACACCAGATGTTTGGTAAACATGGAACGCAGTGTCACTTAGAATGCTGCTGCAAAAAGTTCCTACCAAGTTCAATAAAGATTGGAGTGATATTGTTTGTATTTGCAGTAATTCAGCTAGGTATATGAAAAAGTTGTACGATGACCTGTCAAAATTGATACCTGAGCTCAAGTACTTCCCTGTAAGAGGTCCTTATCACTTGCTAGATGGTATGCTGAAAGCATCTTACAATCTTCAGAGTTAATGAAGAATGCTATTGACTTTGTAGTCTCTTCTGGTGCACTGTTTTGTTATGCCCAGGAACTAAAATGCAAGTATTTCTTTTTTTGTGTTTTTTGTGGCATCAAAGAAAGAGTCATCCCAACTGTGTCATTTAGCTGATGGTTCTCAGTCCTAGAGGCTGTGAATGCTATATTATCCACGTGGCGACCGTTTACAGAATTTGTGCTTAGTGATGATGCCAAAGGCAAGAAATGTGATGATCTTTGGTCACATATTGATAGTGATGTGAAGAAAATACAGTCTACTGCATGCTTAGGTTTTTACAGGTAAACATGACTGCTGTAGTGGACATCATCAAAATACTAGAGTCTGAAAACACCCTTGTCTACGAAGTGTTCAGCGTAATTGGTATAGATGTGAACCTCTCCTTGAGAGTAGGCTGGGTGGCACTTTTAGTGACTTTAGCACTGCAACATGCTCCATGTTAGAATTCTTGCCACTTGGTAAGCAAAGAAATGTTGAGGAGCAATTCAGGAAATTTTATTTTACAGTCTATGGAAAATGGCTTGCAATGATGCATAGAAATGTCCCTTCGCCAACCATGGCATTTGAAGTTAATGAAGCCTCACTGAGGTACTCTGCACAAGTTCTAGATCCCTTCTGAATTTTCTTCAGACTTTGAAAAGTATTGCCCAATTTAACGCATATGTTGCAGAACATGTCCTAGAGAATCACAATCTTCAGGGGAACAAGTATTGGCATGGAAAGCTATGTCATTGGCCAGAGTTAGTAAATTGTGTACTGGCTGTTTTTGTGTTGCCTGTCTCAAGTGGCAATGTTGAGAGGGTCTTTTCACAGATAAACATTTACATAGGAAGGAAAGAGCGAGCGCGCATGACCAAAGACTCACTTAAGAAGTATTGTATGATGTGCTACAATAAGTTTGATTTGTAAAAATCGATTTGGACCTCATATACCCTGTACATACACTGTCCATACACATGCACTAGCAGTGCAGAAAGCAAGCAATAATTAAAAGCAAAATATTCCATAAACACTGGAAAAAACTGTTTCTGTTGTTTTTAATGGCATGAAAATGTGTAACCACTGATAACCACTGTTTTTTAAGGTATTGAAAACAATGAAAAAACCCCACCAGAATTTACCAAAAATAGAAACTGAAAACAGGAAAGCCTAAAGATAATTCAGAGGCCAGCACATCACAAGGTCTCACAGATGAGCTTCATACACCAAGTCACTGGGATCTAGCTTTAAGTTCCACATTGGTCTACAAAAAGCTGCATTCCTGAAACCACCACCAACTTTCAATACCACCAAAAAGCAAAATATTGGCGATAGATGGACTGCGTGGATAGAGACATTTGATGATTTCATTGATGCACTTGAACAGACTGATAACAAAAAGATTATCAAATATCTCAAAAATCTTGCTGGTAATGGTGTGAAAGAAGTCATAAAGAAAATGCAGTGAACTGTCAAAGAAATTACATAATACAGATTAAAGAAACTCTGAATCTCAAGTTCAATTGAGTACCAAACTTTGAGTATGAAAGATACATTTTCAGTCAAGAACGCCAAAAAGTAAGTGAAACCATTGATACATTTTTGGAGAGACTTGATGCGCTCATCAAGCACTTTAAGTTCAATGAATTTAATGATGAGTAAGCTATACAACTTAGGGGGATATTCTCAAGAACGTGCGATAATCATCGCCAAAATAGGTTAACGCAATTTTTCATATCGCCGTCTATCGCAGGAAAATAACTCGGTGTTAACGTCGTATTCACAACACGGCGGTAACATGCGATAGTTTCCCAATAACGCGTCAAATGTCCGCGATAAAATTACCGGGACGGCGATAAAAATCTAAACCCAACGTGAAAAAAGTTGCGATGGGCCCAACTGCGATAAGCAGCGCCAGGCCTCCAAGTCCCACAAGTCAGACGGGAAAAACCACTATAAAAGCGGCAACAAAAAACACAAACAAAACACAAACAACTGCGAAGCACCATGGAGGTAGCCGGAGCAAGTACAGAGGACAACCAGAACCCCAAAAGCCCCATCGAGGACCAGCCTGGGACCTCGGGGTCAGGGAAGGGCAAGGAGAAGAAGAAGAGGAACCCGCGTTTCAGTACGCAAGAAAACCAGATCCTCATTACGGAGGTGATAGAACATCACCACCAACTGTTCATCACCTCCACTGTGTCATTGGCAACTAAAAATACAATATGGCAGTCCATCTTGGCCAAGGTGAATGCAGTCGGAGTGAAGAGAAGGGAAGTGGACGACTGCAAGAAGCGCTGGACTGATGTGAAGCGCAAAACCAAGCTGAAACTCGCAGCCAACCTGAAAGCAGCAATGCAGACTGGAGGTGGGAGTCCAGAGACACACCAGGAGCTGGATGAGATGGAGGAAATGGTGACCCAAGTCATCATTGGGGAGACGGTGGCAGGAGTTGGGGGACCGGACACTGCACAACATGATCTGAGCCAACAGCGTGAGTAACGACCAGGGACTGAGGGGATGGGGGGTGGTGGCGGTGGGTGTTGTGGACCTCTTGGGTCTCCGAGCTGCATGATCAGTAGCTCCATGACATGTGTTGGTCTTCAGATGTGGCTCTGGGCTGGGCTCCCTTTCATACTGCAGGTTGTCATCCTGCTTAACACCAGTAAAAGGCAGGTGTTAAATCCCTGCTGCTAACGCGCCTTATCGCCTGTTTTTGGATCGCTTCGCCGATCTGGCTGGTCGTTGAGAATATCGCGAAGTGGTGTTTTCGTGTGTTTTTGCATGGGAACGCCTACTCTGCATATCATTAGCGTTAGTTGTCGCTCTCATCCGTGGCGATTTTTTTTGCTGCAGCTATCGCTGGAAAACTGGCAATATCGGCAGTTTGCACCAGCTTGAGAATAGGGCGATAAATCTATCGGCACTTTTGCGGCGCTAAAGTGCCGATAAATCGGCGATAAGTCCTTGAGAATATGCCCCTTAGAGTTCTTGATGAATGCTTGTCAGATTCATTGAGACGACGAATTCTGAGAGAAATTTTTTGTCTGGAGTGAGTGTTGATGGGTGCCAGAGCTGAGGAGCATGCTGAAAGACAGGCTGCTGACATCGAGGCCGGAGGTGCCCATAGTGAATCAGTATAAAAAGTAAGCTAAAGCAGAAGACCGAAGGACACAAAGTGATGTCTACATGTAAAAAGAAGTTGTTTTAGATGTAGATTTTAATTTCCACATGAAGGTAAATGTCCCGCCATTGGACAGATATGTAAAGGCTGTGGGAAAGAGAACCATTTTTTGATGGTTTGCAAAGAAAAGATTTAAGTAAGTGGGTCACGGCGCAAAGAAAAAATGTCTGCCACAACATTCCAGAAGCACCATTTGATGCACACCCACAAGGCCAAGCGGTGGCATCAATTGAGGCAAATCGACACTGAATGAAGTCGATCATCACCTAAATCATCGTCAAATATATCGTCCACCTCAATATCAAGTGAAAGTGAGGAAGACGGTTGTGCCATGCTGATGTCCACCTCAGAGAAAAGTGCGCATGTCGGTCTAGCTGCATGTGAGGAAAAATGTCCGTCAATGAAAAGTTGACATGCCAAAGCACCAAAGTAATACAAACATTGTCCGAAAATTACATTGAATATAAATGATTGCTCGATACCTTTCATCATCAACAGTGGTGCATCGATAAACATAATGCCAGAAGAGAAATACAAAAAATTATCTCCATTGCTTTGACTTACGCCATTGAAAACCAAAGTGTACACCTGGGCTGCAACAATGCCCATAAAAAGTCAAGGTTAATTTGTAGCAAAACTCAAACACAAGAAAATGAAGGTGCAAGCACCCATCCATGTGCTTCAAGGTACAGCAGGAAGTGCCTGTCTGCTCAGTCTTAGTACCGATGTTGATATGGGACTGATTTCTGTGAATAACAATATGAATGCTCACCACGAAATAGTAAGTCAATTTCTTTCATTGTTTCATGGTTTGGGAAAGGTTAAGACTATGAACGTAAAGTTACATGTTAATGACGACAATCATTCTGTTGCTCAAAGATTTAGACGAGTTCCCTTTCCTTTACGAGAAGCTGCTGAAAAAGAACTTGAATCGTTACTTAAGCATGACATTATTGAGCGTTCAACTGTTCTGCTGCCATAGGTTTCTCCCATAGTGGTAGTGCCCAAAACAGACAGTGAAGGAGCTAACCCCATATACTTTGATATGCGCCAAGCAAACAAGGCAATTGAATAAGAATGACATACAGGTCCACACTTTGCTGACATGATAACACATTTAAATGGTGCAAAGGTCTTCTCTCACCTTGATTTAAATACATGGGTATCATCAGTTGGAACTCAAAGAAGATTTCAGGAATAGTACAACCTTTTCTACACATGCCTGTCTGTTTCGATAAGAGACTCCGTTTTGGTGTGTCATCGGCTGCAGAACTTTTCAAAGACGGGATTGGCCATGTCATATAACTGACTGTGAATGCTTTCAATTATAGCGATGACAAATTGATTATTGGAGCTACACAGAAGGAGCATGATAAAGCTCTCACCCAAGTATGTTGTTTACTGACTGACACAGTCCTGACTGTGAATGCAGACAAGTGTGAGCTCCACAAGACAAAGTTAAAATTCTTTGACCATATCTTTTCGGATGGGGGTATGATATCAGATCCTGTCAAAGTACAAACCCTGTCAAATGCTGATCCCCACAAGATGTTTCTATGATAAGTTCATTTCTTTGCATGACCAGTTACTGTTCAAGAAACATACAAGACTTTGCTTCCATAAGTGCTCCCTTACAAGATGTAACAAAGAAAAATGTTTCATTCAAGTGGTCACAAGAATGTGAGAGAAGTTTCAAGAAAATCAAACAAGCCATTGAAACTGCTACTGAACTGGGCTATTTTAATCCAAACTTCATACAGAGGTTGTTGTTGACGCTAGCCCAGTCGGGCTATGCGCTATACTTGCACAGCACAGCGGACACCCCCATGCTCAAAGGCATATTGTGGCATATGCCAGTAGGAGTTTGTCCAAGAAAGAAAGTGTTTACTCACAACCTGATAAAGAAAGTTTGGCCATGGTATGGGCTTGTTAACATTTCTAAGCATTCCTGTATGGAAAGCCTTTTATGCTGGTAACTGATCAACAAGCTTTATTGACTATCTTTGGCAATCCAAAAGCCAAGATGCCTCCTCGCTATGAATGGAAGGAACTACGAGTATAAGAGTATGATTAAACCATTATGCATCATCCAGGGAAGGATCAAAACCATGCTGACTACTTTTACAGAGTGCCTATATAAATTCAAGGTACTCCTTCCAAGATGGCTGAAGCCTACATTAATTTCATTGTGAAGTCAAATACGCCAGCTGCCATATCATTAGCCCAGATTATCACTGCCATGAGCCATGATAGTGACATGCTGAAGTTGAAAGATATAATTACACATCAATCGTAGTACTGACACGCTCGTCCTCTCACCAGTGGTGGTGAATCCCAAAAGTGTAAAAATGTTAAAGATGAACTTTCTATAACTCAGGAAGGAGTTATACTGTGAGGGTCGAGAATCCTAATTCCAGAGAGTTTGAGACAGAAAATAATTAAAGTGGCTCATGAAGGGCATTGTGGTATTGTTGCCACCAAAGAGCTCTCTGAGATCGAGTTTGGTTTCTATATTTAAATGAGAGGGTTGAAAAGGAACTCAAGGCCTGTCGTCTATGTAGCTGCCCTTCTACAAACATTACACAACATACTCTTATCATGTCAGAACTCCCTCAGCATACATGGGAGAGAATAGCCATCAATTTCTTTGGTCCACTCGATAATGGACATCATCTGATGGTAATTGTGGATGAGTTTCCCCATTTTCTGGTAATTGAGGATCACCCATCCACAACACAGGAGCGAGTCATTGAGAGAATCGAGTGCATTTTTGTAACATGGGATGTTCCAGCCATTTGAAGTTTGATAATGGCCCGCCGTACAACAGTCGAGAACTTAAGGATTTCCTGGAGCATCTGAACATAAAGCATCAGGAGAGTACAACTTTATGGCCACAGGCCAACAGACTTGTTGAGCGTTTTATAAGTATGCAAAAGAAAGCAGTACAGCGTGCATCTCTTGAGAGCTCAGTTTAAAAAGTGTTTTGAATTCCACCCTACGAGCCTATCGTTCAACACATCACTCAACCACAGGCAAAAGTCCTTCGACTTTGGTGCTCAGGAGGGCAATGACAACCAAGTTACCTCAATGGACCAACAAAAGAGAAGGAAGTGAGAAAACAACTCAGAGAATACAACTCAGATGAAGGACTTGGGGCCTGATTAGGATCTTGGCGGATGGATACTCCTTCACGAACATGACGGATATCCCATCCGCCATATTACAAGTTCCATAGGATATAACGGAATTGTAATACAGTGGACAGGATAGTCGTCATGTTTGTGATAGTAACCCTGTCCGCTAAGATCGCAATCAGGCCCTTGATAAATAAAGGAAAGATGAAAGCCTGTGCCGAAAAGATGTGACATGCAAAGAACATTGAGTTTAAGACAGAAGATCTAGTGATCACCCGACAGCTGCAAAGGAGAAAATCTGTTGCTCCATATGATGCTGCACCTTTCCTTGTTGTGTCCACTAAGGGACATATGGTGGCTGCCCAGCGTCCTGGAAAGTCAGTTACCAGAGACTCTTCTCATTTTCTCCATTTGATTCATTGGTCGTCTGATCAAGATGGTCAAAGAAAGGCAGAACCTGAAAACTCAGTGAATGCTGTTACTTCTTCACCTTCATTGAAAATCTCTGACAGTGAAGATAAAAGCTCCCAGCTTCCAGTAACCAGAGCAGGTCGAATAATCAAAGGGCCAAGAAGGTTGATTGAAGAAATGTAATTGCATTTGTCACTGGGGAGTTATAGTTGTATAGTTAGGACCACATCTCCATAGGACATTGACTTTTTGTTTTTCTTATAAGTGATGTCATAAATGATGTCATAGAACATGTTATGAACTTGTTATGAGTGGTGTCATATGTGAGGTCATAAGTAGTACATGGAGGGGGCACAAATTATACTTAGTACTGCTAACTATAACTGGTGAATTTCTGTTTATTTTTAGTTCAAAGCGTTAACTAGCATACATGACACCTGAGTACACTTATCCACCATTGTGTATAGTCATTGAAAGGGCACATTTGCAATCATCTACAGGGCTTCAAGGCTTAAACTGTACAAATACACAAGATCTGACTATACACCCACGAATAAGGTAAGGTAAGGTGTAATTTCAGGATTGTAAAAAGTACTCCTAACTTTGGTACACCTAGTACAGACATTGCAAGGTATTAGAACATGATTAATTTTACCAGTTATAGTTAGTGCTGCTAACTATAACTGGTGAATTTCTGTTTTTTTTTAGTTCAAAATGTTAACTAGCATACATGACACCTGATTATACTTATCCACCATTGTGTGTAGTCATTGAAAGGGCACATTTACAAACATCTACAGGGCTTCAAGGCTTAAACTGTACAAATACACAAGATCTGACCATGCACCCCATGAATAATGTAAGGTAAAGGTGTAATTTCAGGACTGTAAAAAGTACTCCTAACTTTGGGACACCTGGTAGAGACATTGCAAAGTATTAGAACATGCTGGTTTGCCCTACAGGGGAAAGACTAACCAGAAGATTACTGGGATTGCTTTTTTATGTCACATGACAGAGAGCTGTGAGAACCCGGTTTAAAATATTTATATTTTAAAGTACTATACTACTTCTGCTGGTCCCCTGTGAAACTTTTTGCTTCAAAATGGTCCATCTCTGACCAATTCGGGAATTGTAAATCCAGTGGATATGACATTTTTCATGTTCTTTGGCCATGGACAGGTATCTCTGTCTATTGGAAGGAGATCTGGAAAACACTAAAAGATATCAGTGAACATCCCTACACGTTATCAGCCTGGCCAGCTCTTATGCATGACACTCTAGGCATAGACAACACCTCAACACATTGATATAGGTGATGGCCACTGCATTATCTACCTCTAAAATATGAATTATCAAATAATGGCAAACAAGTACATTACCCACCAAGGCAAAGTAGTTTCAGAACATTTTTGCCTCACTCCACATGAACGAGTCATTTGTAAGTTGCAGGACCAAATTTTCTTTATGGTGTCAGCTATTTATCCAGCCTCTGGGTAAATAGGGAATTTCTGCTGCTATTTACAAGGCTGTTGGTGTTATACGATTCCTACAAATATAGCAGGACTGAGTATTGGACCAACACAAACTTCACAATATGGAGACTTAGTTCACATATGTCATCAGTAAGTGTCGGGATATTTTGGCTAGTTCACAGTACCACATCCAACACCTAAACTGACCAGTATAACAGATGTAATTTTAACCTCGAACATGACATTCTGATTTCCAAGGAATCAGTGGAAATAAATCTAACCTTTTTGTTTGGTGACTCTTGCATGTCCAAGGTAAAAACAAGAAAGATACAAAAATGTATTTTGAAACATTTATTGAAATGATCAGATTCTTGCAAAGAAAGCATGAGCTGTGATTGGTAGAATGATGAGACTTATTACTGTAATCAGCATTACTAGAATGGTAAACCATTCAACCATGTTAATTGTTACTAAAGTTTGCTTACTCCTATCTGTTTCTAATACTATACTAAAGAGAGCATAGCGGGAGTATCCTCGGCCAGATCAATTGGGATAGCTTAATCCCCATACCTTGGTCTTGGGTGTTAGGAAGCCAGATATGTGTACAGGTTATCTTCCTGAGCAGAATGGAGTTCAGAGTCAGCAGGGCTGCATCTCAATAACAGTTCACATCCGGTCCATGATAATCCCAGCGTGGAAGTGCTCCTTTCTCACGAGTATAGCACGGGTGCTGCTTATATAATAAAACTCTCTTCGTATCGCACTGTGACAGAAGTGCAGACCAGCCACATTGGGTCATCTTACAAAAGCAGGATGTCTCCTAACGAGCACAGAAAATTCTATAACAAGGGCATTGCGTTCTGATGGTTCGTCCCTGAACAGAATGTGCAGATTGCAGGGCGACACTGACTACCAAGAATAAATGTGTAAGAAATGTATGCTCGTGTAACTAGCAAACTATGTGAAGTGTCATCGTTAGAAAAAGATGTCAAGTTAAAAATGTGAATCTAAAATGGAGACTAAGCTTTAGGCCTCAATACACCCTCCCCTTGGTCAGATTGGAGACTCCAAAAAGATAGTAGCACTAAAAGCATTGTAAACAATCCTAAAACACATAATAAGATACTTTAATAATTCAAGCTAGAACTAAAAGCCATTTAATAATTACTAATTAAAAAATTCATGCAAGCTATTTAAAAATGAATAAAACAAATTTGAGAATCAAAAAGCCAAATTGAAAGAGCCTAGGAGGCACCAGTAGTGCAGGATGGTATCTCTGAAATGTGTACCATGTCCATACAGTCATTGGGGTTCAGGAAGGAACCCACATCTGCAGATGACAGATCCACAAAGGCCTGAAGAGCAAGTCCCAAAGAACCAATATGATCAGTGCCAGCCCCATCAGAAGACATTGATGTGTAGAGGACAGCCTCAGAAGAAGATCCACTCACCAAAAAATCTGGAGCGGAAGCATCCATCAAAGACGGTAGCTCATAGTAAGCATCTTGCAGCAATGATAAAAACATAGGACTACACTGGACGTGGACCCTCAATGGATACACTAGCAGATTCGGGTCCATAGTCAGCGCTAATTGCATAACAAGGCACAAGTCTAGTGCACACTTAAAAGAGCTTCACAGACAGTGAAATACGGGCTATGCACTCCAAAAACACACAGGCCGGAAGGAGAAAGACCAATTCTCGTTCAGTTCCTGTAAAAAGGTCACACCAAAGTGCTGGACCATGCATTCACAACACTGGAGGAAGTGTGGCAGTTCCATCACCATTTGGCCTTGTTGTGAAACATCCATTGTGGAGCAACAAAGATAGAACCAAAATAGCAATAACCAGGAATAGCACAAGCGGAATGCCTGCCTAATGCTTGAGATTAGAGAATATATAAAAGATGGAATCACTCCAAGTACAGTCTGAAATGCAGAAACAAATCCAGACGCAATTGCATTAAAAAAAATGCACAGCAGCAGTGGTGTTTGAAGCATTAATAATGCAATTAACTTGTTCACCAAAATGCAGTGGCAGGTTAGTGCGTAAGAGTGATTGCACTTCTGAGGAAGACAGAGTAACTTGTAGATCAAAAATTCTCGGGCATATGTGAATGCCACATCTTTTTGAAACACCAAGGCTTTCAGTCGGCTTAACTTATCAAAGCTAATTTTGGAAATAGGGACTGTTGGTCAGAAGATTATTTCTCCAGCTGTGTATGTGGGAGGATATAAGACATTCATACAGCAAGTCACAAACTTGGAGGCAGTTACAATATAATGGACACCTGGTTTCATTCCACAGAAACCTTGGTCAGTAAGCATTAAGTCACTTCCATTAGTAAGTAATGAAAAAAGTGGCCTAACCAACGATATGGAACACCCTTCAATTAACACAAGCAAGTTGGCCATGGAAGGATTGCACACTCCATACAGTCTTTACATACTAATGAATGAACCAAGGAAATTCCGCACTCATTCCCACTAAGAAAAACCTCTCTGTCTCCACTCAAACATTTGTAAACAAAGGGAAGAATCCATGTCGCATGCAAGAGATTTCCACCCATGTGTTCATATCTGCCTACTGGAAGATGTTTCAGAGAACACGTGAAATGAAACGTAGAGAAAGGTAAGAATATGAAACCATGAATTACCCATATATCTGAAGGTGTTTCAGCTACAGTAAAGGGCAGCTTATCTAAATGCTCTATTATAAGCATCGTATAAGTTGTATCTTTCTTTCCCATAGCCTGTTGGATACATGACAAGTTATAAGGCACAACCAATTCTGTTGCATTCAAATATTTCCATGGCACACAGTTTGATTTTACAACCTGCAATGTCCAACTCAATTGTAAAATGTATCTTAATTGACTTTGACCATGTAAAAGGGCAGACATGTAATTTTGTATGGTATCAAATACAGATGACACAATATTATTTAACAAATAAATATAAGTAGAGGATGCAGTCATGCTATTATCAACAACAGCTAATGCTTTCTCCAAATTTTCCTTCTCAATTTGTTGCAACCTTTGTGCAGCTTCTGTTGGGAAATCGTCCAAATCTCATTATAAGTGGCATATATGAAACATTTAGAATGTGGTGATCTGGGACTGTTAGAAATGGGGTTCTCTAGTTGGCAATGGTTTGCACCTTTGTCCAAATAGGGACCCTTCCTTCTAGTCAGGATAAGGGGGATACAATACTGAAATAACCCCTCCTCACCCCCTTGGTAGCTTGGCACGAGCAGTCAGGCTTATTTCAGATGCAGTGTATAAAGCATTTGCACATAACCAAGAGTAATACAGTGAAAACACTACAAACAGACACCACACAAGTTTTAGAAAAATAACCAATATTTATCTGCAAACAAGACCAAAACAATAAAAGACCAACATACAGTAATCAAAAATATGCACTTTGTAAGAATGATTTTAAAATGCAGTTCCTTGAAGCTGGTAGCTCTGTCCGGGGCTTCGGCGGTGCTGTAAACAACAGAATCCAACAGTTCCGGCTGACTGCATCGCTGCGGACCAGCGTTAGTGTCAGCAGACTCGTAAACAGTACCTACGGTTCGGCCGACTGCGGTGGTGCGGGCCGGTCGTGGCAACCGTTGCAGTTACGATGTGAAGCGTAGCGGTGTGGTACCCTGAAGTCACGGTGCAGGCAATGGCTCGGTGCCGGTTGTCCAGCGGCATCGCTGAGACCAGGGCTGCGGTGCGGAGTGAGGCGGTGCTCGTTGAGGTGCTGCCAGGTAACGGTGCAAGCGACAGTGCCGGTTGATGGGAGCTGGTGTCGGTCATCCCAGACTACAGTGTGGGACAAGGCGGTGTGTCGTGTAACTTACGAGGGGTGCCCCCAAACCACGGTGTGGTCACAGGTGTTGAGGTCAGCAGATAGTGTCATCGTTGGGTGAGACCAGGGCGGTGGAGTGAAGTAAGGCGGTGCGGAGTGTGGTGCCCACAGGTCGCGGTACAAGCAGCAGCTTGGTGGTGGCGGCGGTCGTCATCATCAGTGAGACCAGGGTTGCGGTGCGAAGTGTGGTGTACCCTCTGTGGTGCCTTCAGGACGCAGAGCCCGTAGCGGTGTCGGTGACAGTGTCGGCTGCTTTACCCCTCTGTGGCAACTGAAACCCACTTTTCCAGAATCGGTACCCAGAGGTAAGTGAAGTCTTTGCTGTCCCTGAGACTTCGTGAACAGGAGGCAGGCTCTATTTCAAGCCCTTGGAGATACTCAGCAACAAGTGAAGAAAATTCAGTCCAGTCCTTTCACTGCCCAAGGCAGGAGCAGCAACTGCTGGCGAACCCAGCAAAGCAACAACACAGCAAAGGGGCAGCACTCCTCCTGGGAGTTCTTCCAGCTCTTCTTCTTGGCAGGTTCTTTGATCCAAGCGAGTTCTATAGTTCTGGGGTCTGGGCCCCGATATTTATACTGCATTTCTCTTTGTTCTCTTGGGCAGAGAGTGTCTGTGCTCAGTCCAAACCAGTTTGGTGCTCTCTGGCTCAGCTTCCTGGCAGGAGGTGGAGACAGCATTGTCCAAGGCAGAACAGGCCCATTCAGGTGCAAGGAAATCTCCTCCCACTACTCTAAATGCAGCCCAGGTCTATTCAGCCCAGCCCTAACTCATCCAGGAAAGGCAGGACACGCCTCAACCCCTCCAGTAGCTGTCAGAAGAAAATGCACATCCCCAGGAACTGTCACTCAAAAGCCAAACAGTCAATCCACAACCCAGCAGAGGCACACAGGATGGCTAAGCAAGAAAATACCTACTTTCTAAAAGTGGTATTTTCAAACACAGAACATGAAAATCATCTTTACTAAAAGATGCATTTCTACATTCTGAGTGCAGGCATACTAAACTTAATTTTTCTATCTTGCCCCAATGGGAAGATATACCCGTAAAATGTTACAGAGTATTCCCCTTTCTATCCTATGGGACAGATAGCCTTTCAAGAGTGAAAAATGAATTACACTGTATTTCACCATCAGGACATGTCACACTCACCAGGACATGTCCTACCTTTCACATACAGTGCACTCTGACCATAAGGGTAACGGGGGGCTACCTTAGGGGTGACTCACATGTAATAAAAGTGAGGTTAGGGCTTGGCAAGTAGGTGCACTTGCCAAGTCGACGTGGCAGTAAAATCTGCACGCAGACACTGCAGTGTCAGGTCTGAGAACCCTT
Source organism: Calotriton arnoldi (assembly GCA_963921515.1). Classification (NCBI taxonomy): domain Eukaryota; kingdom Metazoa; phylum Chordata; class Amphibia; order Caudata; family Salamandridae; genus Calotriton; species Calotriton arnoldi. Next base: position 805,255 of record CAWUFW010008409.1, read on the forward strand.
TGAATGGCTGCTCGTGTGGGTGGCACAATCAGTGCTGCAGGCTCATTGGCAGCATTTGATTTACAGGCCCTGGCACTCTTAGTGCACTTTACTAGGGACTTACCAGTATATCAAATATGCCAATCATGGAAACACCAATCCATAATACAATTTTCAATGGGAGCACTTGCACTTTTAACACTGAACAGCAGTGAGAAAGTGCGCAGAGACACTAAACAGAGTCAAAACCAGAAGGTCAGAAAGCAAAAAGACAGGGGAAACACTCCAAAAGATACCAGGTCTAACAGGGACCTAATAAAAAAATCTTGTAAATCCATGTTGTCAGAAAGGAGAGATAAGTGTTGCTTAACAGCGGACAAGATGGAATTTTCTATCTATTGTTGGCACAACTTACCTACACTATAGGCAGTTACCACATCTAAGTGTTTTGACTGGACAAACCGATAGTCTGGTCTACTAGCTTTAAAACCTTTAGAGGAGTTAAAAAATGTGTATTGCGGCCATTAGTGTTAACGGGCCAACTAACCACCCATCTGTGCCGGAAAGTGAAGACTTGTGTGTTCCATGCTGTACCATTTCATTGAGCTGTTCTTCAGTGAGATTAATGTATTGTTGCCAATTGTCAGATCTTGCAATGAAACGAACGCAGGGGCATATTCTCAAGGAGCTATCGCCGAGTTATCGGCACTTTAACACATCCAAAGCCGCGCTAAATTTATCGCCCCATTCACAAGCTGGTGCTAACAGCCCATAACACCAGTTTACTTGCGAAAGCATCCGCAAAAAACATCGCCACAGATGACCCCGGCATCTATCGCTAATGAGATGCAGAGTAGGCGTTCCCGAACAAAAAGCTGCGACAACACCACACCTCAACATTCTCAACAACCAGCCACATCGGCGGTAAGACCACAAAACAGGCGATAAGGCGCGTTAGCAGCAGGAAATTAACACCTGCTCCGACCTGGTGTAAAGTCGGACGACAACCTGCACCATCAAAGGGAGCCCAGCCCAGAGCCACACATGAAGAACAACAGATGCCATGGAGCCACTCACCATGCATCCCGGAGCCCCGAGAGGGCAACAACACCCACTGCCACCACCCCCAGGACCGCCACCCCCCCCGGAACCCCCCTGTCCGGACCACCACAGAGGCAGCGCAGACAAAGACAGCGGACCTTCAGGTAATGCACCAGCCTCACAGACCTAACACCAGACAACGTCAATGCCCACTACAGGCTCAAAAGGACAACCATCAACCGCATCCTGAACATCATTGCCCACAGGCTGACGGTACCAACACAGCGGACAACCAACATCCCTCCGCAGACAAAGCTGCTGGCTGGGCTGCACCTGTTGGCCTCTGGTATCTCCCAACCAACAACCGCCAGAGTCGGAGGAGTCGCACAGTCAGCCCCATCCAAGTTCCCCACACCTGTCCTGGATGCCATCATCAGCTAGGTACCCCAGTACCTATACGTTCCCCACAATGCGCAGGAACAGCTGGAGACCAAGCAAGGACTATACACCATAGCTGGATTCCCGCACGTGTTGGGGGCAATCGACTGCACACATGTCCTACTTGTGCCCCCTGCCGACACCGCACACAAGTAACGCAACAGAAAGCACACGCATCCCATCAACGTGCAGGCAATAGTGGACCACAGGGGACTCTTCACCAATGTCGTAGCCAACTACCCAGGCAGTGTGCATGATCCCTTCATCTTCCGACAGTCCAACATCAACCAGCGCTTCCAGGACGGCACCTATGGAAATGCACTGCACGTTGGCAAGTACCAAATGAACACACCACACCCCTCAACTCCACAATCATGCAACTCACAACTCTGGCACTGCACACGTCACAAAATCACATACAACATACCAAACAACATGCCCACCCACCAGACACGACAGCACAAATCACTGTGGCAACCCTGGTCAGCCAAGGACATGAGCCATCAATGGCATGGCACCCCAGCCACACAATACCGGAATGTGGGGAGAGGTGGGAACCAGGCATGTGCGAAGGAGGCAAGTCACCCATGAATGAGAATGTACACAATGCCAAGTGTGGTGGAGATGTGCTGGACAGACTGCAGTATGCAGACCACAGACATATCCATGTCTACATGCACTGCTGGTGTTTGGAGTGTAGTGGACAGTGGACGCAACCATGTCACCCCAGCCAGTGGGGAAGATCGCAGAAATGTAGCTTGTGACGTCCCCCCTGTAAGCATGTGCGGAGTGGGCTGGCCCAGAGGATGCCAGGCCAGCGTAGGGGTGTGAATAAAAGCACTTAGCCCTGGGCGTAGTTCTCTTCCGGAATGCCCAACGTGTCTGCCAGGGCGGCGCCTCCCACCCCGCCACGAGGCCGACGCCGTCGCCGTGAGCGGTGTGGCCTGCGATCCTGTGCGCCTGCTGCACCCCGGGCCACTGGTCCCCGAACCCGTCATGCCCGCCCCTGCGCAGCCAGGACTCATTGCTCACCTGCCGACACCGGCGTGTGTCGAAGAGGGCCCACCACATGCCGGCGCAAGCTCCAAGCCCAAGCCTGCGACCTTGGCAGCCTCCTCAGACCATCATGGCCTCCGCGACACAGGCCCGCTTTATTCCTTTTTTGTTGACGTACTCCACCGCTGCCCCCGGCCTACACTACGGTCAAGTAGGTCACACATTTGGAACTGAGTCTTGATTATGCAATGGCAGAGTACACACTTTATGGCTGAGTTTACATCACTGTACTCCCTTCGATGTGGTGCCACCAACTCTGTGCATAGCATTCGAACTACACCTGTTTGTGGTACCTTGCTGACTACTGCCTTCGGCCTACACTGCGGTCGAGTAGGTCACACATCTGGAACTGAGTTTGATTACACAATGGCCGAGTACACATATCAATGCTGAGTTTAACTCACTATACTCCCTTCGATGTGGTGACACAAAGTATGTACATGGCATCCCAACCACACGTGTCTCTGGGCCCTTGATGACCACGCCTTCGGCCTACACTGCGGTCGAGTAGGTCACACATTGGGAATTCAGTCATGATTCATTTATGGCAGACTTGATATCATTGTACTGGCCTCATCGCAGACTGCATCCCCTTTCAGCTCCGGTGCCACTAAGTCTGTTCCCCGACATCCATGGACACTTTCTGGTTGAACTTTGGTGGCGACTGAGTCTATGGACTGGGGGTTGTCTTCATCATCATGTCGGTGATACTGACTTTGTGGCAATAACGAGGCTGTAGCATTCCACTCCTGCATTTGCCGTTTCCGGCCGGCTTCTGCCCTCTGCATCATGCCCTAGAGGACACCTTCCACTGTCCCCCGCAAACCTCCACTACATTCACCTTCGACATCGACGAGGACCCGCTCACTTCGCGTGGCCCTATCTCACTGCACCGCAAGTCACCATCCCATGGCGGTGTGCCTGTGCCGGCCGCAGTGCATCCGGGGGCACTAACTCTGTGCAGCTCAAGTCAAGGCCCCTGTCTGATAGCATATTGGATGGCCTCTGGGTCGATGGACTGGGGGTCATCAAGGCCATGTGTCTGTGGCCCTGCGCTGTCCGCTGCCTCCGGCCTCAACTGCGGCCCACCTGGGCTCACACATCAAATCGAGTCCTGGCCTGCCCGGACGTCGCATCACCGCAGGATGCACATGCCACCACCGCCAGGACCAACTCCAAACAACAGGTGCCAGAGTCGGAAGTGTCTTACTGCCAGACTATCAGAGTTGCTCACACCAGTCGTGGGTGCCATCATCAGCTTGATACCCTGCTCAGCTCTTCAGGTGCCACTAGCCCTTTGGTATCGCCACTAGCACAGTGCACCACAAATCATGGACCATTCTGCTTGCATGTTGGGTGAACACTGTACTTCCTCCGGCTAACACCATGATGCTTCACAGTTGTTTCTGTTATGCTGGTGTTTTCTGTTTCCGCTTTAATTGTGATCACTGTTCAAGTTGTTGCCAGCACCAACGACTCCATGAGGGCTGGCTTACACTCACCCCACACACCCCACTGTACATGTGACCATGCCAATAAAGGTGTCGGGCGCACGTGCCCATAGCCAGATCAACGAACTATCTGAGTGCGCTCGTGTGCTCATGATGTATGCATTTGTGCCCCGGGCACTACAAAATTACATTGTGCCGTGTACAGAGGACGCAGCCATGTCACCGCAGGCAGCGGGTGGGACATTGCACATGTAGCTTTGTCGTCCCCCACTCAATACGTAAGAGGAGTGAACTGGGCCGGCGTACGCCAGTCCAGTGTGGGGGTGTGGATGATCATCCTGTGGCTCTGGGTGTGGTTCAGTACTGGAAATGTGCAAAGGCATGTGTCTCTGTCACAGTGTGGGGCTCCATTGGGGAGTGTAGGTGGTCCCTGATGGGACTTAGACACCCACTTATGTGATCTAGTTCGGCTTCCATGAGGTAGTACCCCACCCGCACATGTTCGGCCACCCCCTTCTGGCAGTCTGACACCAGGCCTTGGATTGCGATGTGTGCTTCGGTGGGCTGCTGGGAACCAGCCGGGGTGGTGGGTGCGTCCAGCTGTGTTGTCTGTGCAGGGGTGGGGTATCCTCGATGCAGCGGTGCTGCCCTGCTCCTGGAGGTCGATTGCCTAAGATGTCCATGGACTGTTGTGGGGCGTAGGTGTCGGAAGTGTGGTGGTCCTCTTCAGCATCACTGTAGAGTTGTCTGGTCTGCTCTGCTGGAGGTGTTGTTTGTCCCTCTGCAATGTGAAGGGGAGATGCTTGTTGACATTGTGTTGGCATGTATGTTGCCGCATTGTTCAAATTTACATACAGACTTCATGACAATGTACATTGTGACTGTTTGGGAGGGGCGGACTATTTGATGCGGGACAGTGGACATTTGGACTACATGATGTAGGTGAGGTTGTACACGTACATTTGCATCTCACAGTTTCCTGCTATGTCAGATGTGATTGGCCATTTTCTACGCACAGGCGGACCCAGTTGTGTCCTCTGTTCTGCAGTGTAGGTGTTGGACTGTGTACCACATTGTCGTCCATGTGGGTGTTCTGTCATTGCTATGTGTGTGTGCTGCATTGTGTGGGAGTCGCACCTGCAGCTGTGATTTTGCTGCCCCTTATCCCTTGGAGGCGGTGTGCCTTTGGCTTTTGTGCTTTTGAGGGGCTGTGATGTTGGCGACTTGGGTCATTTGTGCTCTTGGACGGTTTTTGTACTCTTGTGCATTGTCTGTCTGCAGATGTGTTGTTGACGTCAGTGGTTGTTTGTGCAGGTGGATGTGTCAGAGTGTGACCTGCTCCTTTCCGGATGTGGTCCACACTCAGCCACCTCAGTCTTTTGGCGTGCACAGTGTCATGGTGATTGTACTCCAGCCATGCTGCTGGTCATGTGGTGTCACTTGCATTGTCAGTGTGGCTCTCACATACGCATCTTTGCTGTGTTTCGCACGGGTGCATGTGTGTGTTGTGTAATTGGTGATGTGTGGGGTGGGAGCCCTTTGGGCACATGGTGGATGGGGGCCTACTTGATGTTTGTATGTGTGCTGCAGTGTGCCGCAGGGAGCAGGGACATGACCCAGGGTCATTGTGGGTGAGCAGTGTGCTACACGTCATTGTGCATGTGTGCCATTGTGCCCGTCCCCACAGTCCCTGTTCGTTACTCACCCTGTTGATGTTGTGTCAGGTCATGGCGAGCAGGGTCCGGACTCCAGACTCCTTGCACCATCTCCACAGTAATGACTGTGGCCACCATTTGCTCCAGCTCCTCCTGTGGCGCAGGACTCCCACCTCCATTCGCCGTTGCCGCCTTCCTGTTGGCAGCGGGTTTCTTCTTGGTTTGGCTTTTGACATCGTGCCAGCGCATCTTGGCCTCCTCGGCACTCTGACTGCATTCACGATGGGATGCCATTTTTCCGTCTGTATTGCCAATGACACGGTGGTGGTGACGGACAGTTGTTGTTGGTGCTCTGTCACCTCCGTGACGACGATCGGGTTTTCCTGCGGACTGTACCCTGTCTTCCTTCTCTCCTTGGCTTTCCCCGACCCCGAGGTTCCTTGCTGGTGGTCTGTGGGGCTTGTGGGGTTTGCGTTGACCTGGGCACTGGTTCCGGGTGCATCCATGTTGCTGCGCAGTTTGATTTGTTTATGGTGTGTTTTTCTTGTTCAGCTTTTATGGTGCATTTTCCCGCCAGACGCGTGAGAATTGCAGGACTATCGCTGGTTGTCGCTGTTTTTTTTTTTCGAGGTTGGCCTCATCGCAACTTTATTCGCGTTGGTGTTTCGCATTTTTTCGGCGTTGCGTTATTTTTAACGCGGTCATTTGACGCGTTATCGTGGGACTATCGCATGGTGACACCAGGTTGAGAATGCTACGTTAACACAGCGTTGTTTTCCCGCGATGGACTGCGATGTGCAAAGTTGCGTTAAGCTAAACTTGCGGTGGTTATCACACGTTCTTGTGAATATGCCCCGTAGTCTGTTGTACTGCTTTGTTTAAGAATATCATTTGTCAAGGGATCAAACAATCCTGAAATAAAGAATCAATCCCCTGGACCTGCCAGTATCTTGTACCCCAAATTGATTTTAGATCAATATTGTTTTTCCAAGAATCATAATCCAGTCTGGTCAATTTAGAAATAAATGTATCAGATACGTAGTTATTGTATGCATATCACACTCCATTAGACCTCTATATAGTCCAATTTAATATGTGTAGAGATCAAGCACCTTGCGATGATTTAACACAGCACCTGCATTTGGATATGGTGTGTAACCGGCGAAGACTGGCCAGGTTGCCCTATCATTACTCAGAGGAGCCAGTCTTAAATGTTGGAGTGTGTGTGAGAGAGTGCCTTGGAACCAATTCTGATGTTCCTGGTGTGTTAATGGTATTTCTAAGTAATCATAAGGTCTGTATGCAGCCAGATCTACTGCCTCAGTGTATGTGTGAAATGTACGTTTATTAGCATCTACTGCAGGAAAATTAACCCAGGAATAAAACACTTTGCATTTAAAAGCTTTGTGTGCCTCAACCACGAAAGTAACATCTCCCCAACCATTGTCTAGCCCTTGTGCAAGTAAATGTGTCATAACAGCTTGTCTTCAAGTATCAGGAATATTAACATCTAGCACCATGTTTAATGAATGGAATCCAGAGAAAGTAAACACTATAGTGGGGTAATCCTTTTAAAAGTTCAAGCTTGAACAACCTTCAGGCATAAATAGGTATTTCCTATTAAGCTGAGTAGGATAAATCCTTTTCACCACGTACATCTCTGTGTACAGGTGAAAAAGAGCCTTGGGCACACTCAAGAAAATTAGTCAGAAGACCCATTAAATAAGTTCCTGACATAGAACATTGGTGGTGCCATGTTATACAGTTCCTATAAATATACCAGGACTGCGTATTAGACCAACACAAACTTCACAATATAGAGACATAGTTCACGTATAACATCAGTAAGTGTTGGCGTATTTAGGCTACTTCGCAGTACCACATGTAACCCCTAAACTGACCAGGGTAACAGATGTTATTGGTAACCTCTAACATGACACTCTGATTCCCAAGGAATCTGTGGAAACAGATCTAACCCTTTCATTTGGTCACACTTGCATGCCCAAGGTACGCACAAGAAAGCTACGAAACATGTATTTTCAAACATTTATTGAAATGATCATATTCTTGCAAAGAAAGCATGAGCTGTGATTATTAGAAAGATGAGACATATTACTGTACTCAGCATTATTAGAAAGGTAAACAATATGAACAATTCAACCATGTTAATTGTTACTATAGTTTCCTTACTCCTATCTGTATCTATTACTATACTAAAGAGAGCATAGTGGGAGTACCCTCTGCCAGATCAATTGGGATAGCCTAACCTCCATACCTTGGTCTTAGGTTTCAGGAAACCTGATAAGTGTGCAGAGTATCTTCCTTAGCAGGATGGAGGTCGGAGTAAGCAGGGTTGCATCTCAATCACAGTTCACAGCGGTTTCATGATAATCCCAGTTTGCAAGTGCTCCTCTCTAGGAGTTTTGCACGAGCGCTGTTTATAGAATCTTCATACCACACTGTGACAGACAGAAAATACTATAACAAGGGCATCACATTTTGATTGTTTATCCCTGAACAAAATGTGCAGGTTACACGGCAACACATACTACCATGAATAGATGCATACGCAGTTTATGCTTGTGTTACTAGAGAACTATGTGAAGAGTCACCATTAGAAAAAGGTGTCAAGTTAAAAATGTGAATCTAAAATGGAGCCTAGGTTTAAGGCCTCACTACATTGGCTAAATAGCAGAGATTATGCACTGTTTTAATAGCAGAGTGAAAATAGGAATCAAATTTCATTATTTACCCAGCTGCCGACAAAATAGCAGACTGTGTACTATTTGGTCAGCGGCCATGCAAACAGCAAAGAAACTTCACTATTTACCTGGCTGCCAACTAGATAGCAAAGAACATGTACTATTTGGCCTGTTGGTTAGAGAGCAGTCATCATGTATCATTTGCCCGGCGACCATGAGACTTCACTATTTACCTGGCTGCCGGCTAAAATAGTAGAGCTAAAAGATTATTTTACCAGCAACCATGAAACAACCAAGAACCTCACAATTTTCCTGGCCTCCGAATAAATAGCAGAGATTTTGTACTTTCTGCCCACAGCAGTGCGATAAGCAAAGAACATCACTATTTGCCCCATCACTGATATAACCAAGATTATGTACAATTTGCCCAATTCTGTGCAAACAGCAAAGAATATTCACTATTTACCTGACTGCTGACAAATGAAAAAGATCATCAACTTTTTGTGGGCAACCAGGCAAACAGCAAAGAAGCTTCACTATTTACTCGGACGCTAACTAAATAGTTGAGATCATGTACTATTTGGCCAGCAACCATGCAAACAACAAAGAAGCTTGACCATTTAACCAGCCACTGACTGGACAGCAGAGATCATGTACTATTTGGCCGGCAGCCATGCAAATAGCAAATAAAATTCACAATTTTACCAGCCACTGACTAAACAGCAGAGATCATGTAATATTTTCTAGCGGCCATGCAAATATCAAAGAAGCTTCACTATTCACCCAGAAACCGACAAAATAGCAGAGATTAAGAGTCATTTGGTGGAGAAACCTTACAATTTATTGTTTTATGCTGTCACAAATTGAATAGCAGACATTCTGAACTAGTAAGCCTATTGCCAGATAATGACTGAAGTTTCACTGTAAATTAGGTGCACTTGTTGACTACAGTAGTAGTAAGTTGGGGGAGGAAGGGTATTATGGAAGTCACACAGGAAAGGTTCTTAACACGCTGGGGTATGATGCACATAACTGGCAGCCTTGGTCTCTTTGTTCCTAACTGAGTCTCTCTTCTTCCACTGTAGGCCTTTCTCTTCCTCTACTATCAACAACCTCTGGCCATCCTTGCACACCTTTGCAATGCCTCAATCAATCTATGGCAGTCTTTTGTTTCTGTTTCACCTATAGTACTGTATAGGCTGTGCCCTAGGATTCCTCAGTGTTTGTTCACTGTAATGCTTCTTAGCTTCCTACTGCCTCTGGCTCCTTACCATCCCAGGCTGTCCCTGGCAGTCTCTGCACATGATGTATTTTTTTAGCAAGCAAAGGACACCTCTTAACCCCTTCAGTTCCATGATTATTCCAGATTTTACCTGATCCCCTACCTCATACTTGGAGTCCCAGTCTTTGTGGTGAGTGGGTGACACAGGATATGACTGATGGCCCAAAAAAGTTGCTTCCACCTTTCATTCTTCACAGAATGTTCAATTGAGCTTGGTAGTAACACCAATTACGGAAAGCATTTGGTAGCAGGTAAATAGCCACCAGGTAAATAGTGAATTTTCTTCACTATTTACTTGCCCACTGGCTAAATAGTAGAAATGATTTACTATTTGACTGGCAGCCTTCAAAATAGCTAGGAAATGTTTCTATTGACCTGCTGCTGGCTAACTAATAGAGATTCTGTGCTACTTGGCTGGTGACTGTGCAAATTGCAGAAAAACTTCACTATTTACCCTGCTGCTGGCTACATTAGAGAATCTGCACTATTTGGCCACTGACTAATCAGAGGTCATGTACTATTTGGGCAGCAGTAAATGAAACAGCAAAGAAACGTTACTAATGAACCAGCTGCTGGCAAAACAGCAGCCATTATTTACAATCTGACCAGCAGCCATGCAAATACCAAATAAGATTAATTATTTTCATGGATGCTGGTTAAATTGCTGATATTACATACTGTTTCTCTGGTAGCCTGGTGAATAGAAAAAAAAATATTTACCCTGCTGCTGGCTAAATAGATGAATTGATGGACAGTGGTCTTGCACATAGAAAAGACAGTTTATTATTCACCTGGTGGTGAGACGATCTATCTGGAGATTCCCTCAACCCTTCTTCTGCTCATCTGAGCCCTTCTTATGATCCTATACTGAAGTCCCCTTTAATGATTGCCATAGCCCTTTGACCCCAATAGCTAACTATTAACTATTGTTGCAGGCATCAGCCTTCTGAGTTTCTCAAACCCTTTCTGCCATTCTTCTCAGACCACTTCTTTTCACCCATCCACCTTTAGACCCCTTTGCCAAGTTTCTCTCCCTCTCCCACCTGAACCACCCTAAGACTACCGTGCCAGCATCAGACAGCATGTAATAGTCCTGGATTTTTATTTCCTTTGATGCTCTAATTTTTCAGCAAGTACTCACCAGTTTTATAAGTGGGCTGAAAAAGGTTGAGGTGTATGGGGGTTGACAGCATAAGAAGCATGAATAAGAACTATTTACAAGAGGGATTATCCTAATACATGTGGCATGTCCCCCTGCTCCTGGTCTTCTGCCTTCTCCTCCATGTCCTTGTGCGCCTTCTGGTGTTGGTCCTCTAGTTCTATCACCCTGATCCTGGTTTCCAGAATCTGGCACTCCTGGTTCTAGGCCTTCCTGGCTATTATCTTCCTATCCCTGCTACTGGCCCATCCAGGGCCTCCTGATGCTACTACTACTGATCTTCACTCTGATCCTGCAGGTCTGATGAGTCCTTCTGCACTTAACCCTGTTGGCCCGGTTCTCCAAGATCTGGCACTCCTAGCCTTCCTGGTGTGTGTCATCCTGATTCTCCATGTCTTGGTCCCTCTCTTTGTGGTCCATCTGGTAGTGGGCCCACAGATCCTGGTCCTCCTTTTTAGGTTCTTTTGGGAGGGCCTGTTTATTTTGGTCCTGGTCTGATCCCATTGGTCCTTGTGGCTCTGGTTGTCCTGGTCCCCCTAATCGTCACCAGCCTGGTCCTGATACTCCATTACCTATTCCTCCTGTTCTACTTGGTACTTCAGGTCCTGCCCCCCTTGAATGTGACCCCCTCGGGTCATCCTAGCCCTGTTCCTAGTCCTGCATATTTGATCCTTATAGTCTACCTAATCCTCCCCACGCTCTTCAAGGCCCTAGTCCACCTAGTCTTGGCATGACTAGTTCTCCTGGCCCTCCTCCAACTGGTCATGATACTCTTGGCCATGGTCCTCCTGCTCCTTGTTATCCTGATTCTGCACTAACTTCTCCACTTAGGGCCTTATTCGGACTATGGCTGTCCAACTGCCAGACCGCCAAAGCCGCATACTCCACAAGACCGCAAAGCCGGCGGTCTAAAGACTGCTGCATTACGACTGGACCACTGGGCCAGCGGTGTGCCGGCCACGGTCTTGCACTGTCTGCATGATTCGGCTCACTGAGTTGGCCCAAAGCCAATGCAGCAGCCCAGCAGCACCGGCACTGTCATGCTTAAACTGCTGGCATGCACCATGTTGTGCATGCCACAAAATGCATGCACGACAGTGCAGGCACAGGGGGCACAATTTGTGCCCCCAGTCAGATTACAGAATGGGCAACAATGCCCTGGGCCCTGTTTGGAGCCCCCTCCTTGCCGTTCTGCCAGCTTTTTCATGGCGGTGTCCCCACCATGAAAAGGCTTGTAGAAGGGCAAGTCGTAATAAGGACAGTGGTGCTGGGCTCGGCACCACCTCCATTCCTCCCCACTCTGAAAACTGCCAGCACTGCAGGATTCAGGACCCTGTGGTGCCAGCAGTGTTGCTGCAGGTTGATGGCAGTCTGACTGCCAGACCTGTATTCAGGTGGTCGAACCGAGTAGGTTACAGTGGTCGGACCACCACCACAGGTACTGCGGTCTCAAGACCACCGTACTCGTAATAAGCTCCTTAGTCTTGATCTTCTTAGTTCAGGTCACCCTGTTCTTAGCCACCCAGTTGGCCATCCTGACTCCTGTTATCCTGGTCCTCCTTGTCTTTGTATGCCAGGTTCTGATGCTCCTGAGCCTCTGTGATTTGATATTCCTTTCCCTCCTGGCTGTGGTTCCACTGGTCCTCCTTGCCATGATCCTCTTTGCTCTTGTCTTGCTGGCTCTGTTTGCAAGTCCATCTCCTTCTGAATCTCTAGGTCCGTTCTACTAGTCTTGCTCACTCTCAGTCTGATTTGCCTAGCACTGATATTCTATTCCTTTTCCTCACAGTTTGTGTTCTCTTCCTGTTTTTATGTACACTAGACTTGATCATTTTGCCTCTCGCCCCACCTTGGTCATCCGGGTCCTTCCAGGCCACCTTCTCGTAGCTCTTCTTCTTCCTGCCTGATCATCTTGGCCCTTATTTCCTTGATCTGGTGATTTTGACCCTTCTCACCCTGCTCATCTGATTCCTAGTACATCAGTTACTGGTCCTGCGGGTCCCCTCGGTTCACCAGCCTCTCGTGTCCTGGTCTTTTTAGGCCTTGCCTTTTTACCCTTGTCTTCCTGGTTTAGATCATCCGGATCCTCCTTGCCCTGTGCTTTGTCCTCATGGCCCTTGTGGCACTACATCAAATGATCTGTGCCACCTTTGTGCTGGTTCTCTTTGGGTCCTTCTGAGCCTCATCATTTTGGACCTAGTCTTCCTGGACATCTAGTCCCAGTTCCTTTAGTCTTTCTGGCTCTGGCTGTTCTGGTCCTCTTGATCTTCCTCAATCTGGTACTGCAACTCCCAGGCCCTGGTGTTTCTGCTATGCGTGGTATTCTGGGCCCTGGTCCTATGGTCATGGCTCATGTGGAACTCCTGGACCTGTTCCTCGTCCTTGTACTAATGATCCTTTTAATCCTCCTTGCTCTAGTCCTGGCCCTCCTGGCTCTGGTCCTTCTGGTACCCTTGGTACTCCCCCCTCCATCTTTCGTGCTTATTCTAGTCCCCTGGTCCCATTGGCCATAATCCTCATGCTCCTAATCTTTCTAGCTTTCCAGGGTCAGGTCCTGATCCTCCTGCTCTTTGTCCTCATGCTTCTACAGCAACTGATCATAGTCCTTCTTGTCCTGGTCATCCCAGTACTGGCCATCCTGTTCTTCGTCTTCCTGGCAATCTTGTTCCTTGCTTTGTGGTGTGGACCTCCAAAGTGTGGTCATCCCCATCCTAATCTCCCTTGTCCTGATCCTCCTGTTCCTCCTCACCCTGTTCCTCCTGATCCTGGTAATAATTTTCTTTGACCTGATCTTCCTGGTCCCCATAATCCTTTGTTTCCTGGTCCTCTTCGAACTTTTTCTTCTTGCTCTGGTTGCCTGTGGGAATTACATTCTTTGAAGTAATAAGCACCGAACGATACCTTTTTTAAAACCGGATTCATTTAAAAATACTGATTAGGATCACAATACGTATTGGGGGGCCTTCTGCCCCTATGTAAACATGAGAGCAATAACGTATGTGACCGTGCATGCAATGTAAAAACAGTAGTAATATGCGACCAGGCTATGAGAGCACTCCTTGCCCAATAAGCTCACTCCACGTCGATTTACTAAGCATGTATTTTTACAAATTTTTCTCTCACAGAGTGTGACTATAAGGCAGCACCGACTGCCTGATCCGCATCTTACCTAAAACTAACATCCAGTAGGTAAGCATGGGAGGTCCAATACACAGACCGAACAGCCTTGAACACTGTGTTTCGTGTATATATTATACTGGTATTCCTAACATCTAGGTTGGACAACTGGACCTAGTTTAGTCTGCACAGCAAATATAGATGTAGAAGTTTAGAAATGTAGATCCATACAAACAACACTGTTAACCATTTATATGAAGTTCTGAGCTGCACAGAATCACCTTTATTAACTTTTGTTTTTTTATAGAGTGGCACAGGATTTTGCCCACGGTAATTTACCACATAGTATAGTTGGTATGATAGTAAACAACACGGTCCAGCAGATAGGAATGGAGGAATCACGGTGGAACTAGTCTATATTTAAAATAAGCAGGTTTGACTACCACCTTGTATGGTTTGTTTTTTCTCTCCCCTCTCCCTAGAAATTCTACTGAGGACACACTGAAGACAGGTGAGCGCAATAGGCCTCACTGTAGTGCATGAAACGCGTGCATTTGTCAGACGCAGGGACATTAAGTAGTAGATGAATAGCCCTGACGAAGGCCCCAGACCCACGTGGGCTCTCAGTGCGGGCCGATACATGTTGGCACTTTGAAAGGGGTACAACTGAAGAATTACATTCAGAAAACCCCTAACTTTGCACTTTTTTATCCATGCCCCAGGTACCCTCCGAATAAACACATTGTTTGGGTATTTACTTCTCTGGTTCCCTGCATAATCAGTAATTGCTTTATAAGAACTCCCATCACATCATTGGTTGAGTCCGCCCGGGTAGTACCATCTTACCTGGGTGTGGATAGACGCCTATGATGAAGCATGTCACGATAAGTGAGTGAGGCATCTACTCCAATATCTTTGGATACCCCACCACCAATGGTTAAGCAGAGGGAGATCAACACACTCTCTCAGACCCGGTTCTCTTTCGTTTTTTCTCCTCCTCTAGGAAAAGCTTGATATCCTAACGGAACTTCAAGGGACAGCAGTTGCTCATATGTGATACAATCCTTTTCTTTGACCTGATCTTCCTTGTCCCCATAATCCTTTCTTTCCTGGTCCTCTACGAACTTTTCCTTCTTGCTCTGGTTGCCTGTGTCTCTGGTCTCACCCCCGGGCTTTCCTGGCCATTGTTTTTCAATGTCCTTGTCCTTCTCAAGATTATGTGCCCATTGGTACTAATCCTGTTGCTCTCGGTCCTTATAGTTTGGCTTCTCCTGGGCTTAGTTCTCATGGACATGGCTCACAAACATTGTAGCCTTGGTTTTGATCCTTTTTGTCCTATTGTGCTTGATATCATAAGCTTTGCCTTTTGGCCATCCTGGCCTTTCTTGGTTCCCCCCCAGTTCTGGCCCATTTGGTTCTGTTTCTTTCTGATCCAATTGACCCTGGTCACCATGTCATGGTTCTTCTTACCCTGAACCTCGTAGCTCTGGTATTGCAGGTCCTTGTCCCTCTGACCTTTCATGTCCAGGCCCTCTTTGTCCTCCTGGCTTGGGTTGTCCTGGTCCTTCTGGATCTTTTCCTTGTCCTTTTAGTAATACTGGTGCTGCACCATTGATCCTGGCCCTCATGGTGCAGGTTCTACTTGTTTGGGTCCTCCTGAGCCTGGCTATTTTGGTCCTGGTCCTCCTGAGCACCACAGTCCAGTCCCCTATCTCTGCCCCACTTAATCTGAGCCCTGCTCCTCTAGGTCATAATACTAATGGCGGTATTAGATCTGTTTCCGGGCCTCCAGGTCTTGATCCTTTTAGTTCACCTAGTCCTCCTAGCACTGGTCTTGTGGGTCTTGAGGTAAATTCTCCCAACACATCTATAAGACTTTTAAATGTAATGTACATAAATGTATGAATGTAGACATACTATGACTGTAATGGTCCTTTATATGTGCATATTTGTATCAATGTTTATTATTATATTTTTCATATTTCTTTCCGTTTTGTATACGAAAATGATGGTCACTCATAGTGACAGTTATCAATTGAGTATCACTTCGAGTGTATTGACTGCATCTATTTAAAATGAGCAAATAATATGTGCATATAAATGAAGTGCTGAATACCCCTCAACAATAGATCGGGCTTTTTAAAATATTGAGATATTACCATCAACACACCAAAGCCGCAGTATTAGTTGCGGCGATCTATCTATAGGAACCTCACACAACCGAATTGGTGCATGCGCACTTAGATCTGAAACCCAGTGGGTCACAAGTCTAGTGTTGACTCTCCCATCGCGTGTTGCTACCATGCACGAGCGCACGATGTGGTCGAGGTCAAGGGTCGGACACTGCGGGGAGTGTTCTAAAAATGACCACAACCCGGACAATACTGATACCCTCTGACCAAGAGTCCACGTTCGGAGCAGATTGAATCTGCAGCGTCTGAAGTGGAATGCAGCGTCCCACATCCACGGGCAAGCCGAAAATTTAAACATTACTTTTATCCAAGGTGAGTCAGCAACGAAAGAGACATGGTTCCATGTCTATTTTAACAAAATCCATGGAGTTAGATTAGTAATCCTTTGACCCTCTCACCCTCCATGCAGGCACCAACTACCACACGGGAGGAAGACCATTATCCTTGGCACTTCCAAAATAACTCGAAATTCACCTTATTCCCAATTATCAATAATAATTGGTTACCCACAAGGACTTTGGACTCGTCCCCACGGTGAGTCTCAAATGAGAGCTACCCCTCCCACTACTGTAATCATTGCCAATAATCGATACAATTCAACAGTAGTGCTCTTGTTCTCCTCCAGGCAAAGCACATCTGTTAGAAATGGGGGTCTCTAGTTGGCAATGGTTTGCACCTTTGTCCAAATAGGGACCGTTCCTTCTAGTCAGGATAAGGGGGATACACTACTGAAATAACCCCTGCTCACCCCCTTGGTAGCTTGGCATGAGCAGTCAGGCTTATCTCTGAGGCAGTGTGTAAAGCATTTGCACATAACCAACAGTAATACAGTGAAAACACTACAAAAGAACACCACACCAGTTTTAGAAAAATAACCATCGAGTAATCAAAAATAGGCACTTTGCAAAAATAACTTTAAAATGCAGTTCCTTGACGCCAGTAGCTCCATCCGGGACTACCTCGGTGCTGAAAACAACAGAATCCAACAGTTCCAGCTGACCGGGTCAGTGTGGACCGGCTTTAATGTCAGCAGACTCATAAACAGTACCTTTGGTTCCGGCCGTTCGCGTCGGTGCAGGCCGGTCGTGGCAACCATCGTGGTTGCGATGTGAAGCGTGGCGGTTTGGCTTGTGGTGCCTTCAAGTTGCGGTGCAGGCAGGCACTTGGTGACGGTCATCCAGCAGCGTAAGTGAGACCAGGGCTGCGGTGCGGAGTGAGGCGGTGCTCGTTGTGATGCTGACAAATCACGGTGCAAGCGTCAGTGCCGGTTGATTGGAGCTAGTGTTGGTCGGGCCAGACTGCGGTGTGGGACGGGGTGGTGCATCGTGTAACTTATGAGCGGTGCCCCCAAACCATGGTGCGGTCACGGGTGTCGCAGTCAGTGGGCAGTGACGTTGTCGATGAGACCAGGGCGGTGGAGTGAAGCAAGGCAGTGTGGAGTGCAGGGCCCACAGGTCACGGTGCAAGAAGCGGCTCGGTGGCGGCAGCAGTCGTCGTGAGACCAGGGTTGCGATGCGAAGTGTGGCGGTGCCTTGAGGACACGGAGCCTGCAGCAGTGTCGGTGACGGTGTCGGCTGCTTTCCCCCTCTGTGGCAACTGAAACCCACAGTTCTAGAGTACCCAGAGGTAAGTGAAGTCTTTGCTGTCCCTGATTCTT
This sequence comes from Calotriton arnoldi, assembly GCA_963921515.1. NCBI lineage: Eukaryota > Metazoa > Chordata > Amphibia > Caudata > Salamandridae > Calotriton > Calotriton arnoldi. The sequence goes on from CAWUFW010008409.1 coordinate 822,984, forward strand.
CGTGAACAGGAGGCAAGCTCTATTACAACCCCTTGGAGATACTCAGCAACACGTAGAGAAAGTTCAGTCCAGTCCTTTCACTGCCCAAGGCAGGAGCAGCTACTGCAGGCCAACCCAGTCAAGCAACACCACAGCAAAGGGGCACTACTCCTCCTGGCAGTTCTTCCAGCTCTTCATCTTGGCAGGTTCCTTGATCCAAGTGAGTTCTCTGAAGTCTTTCATCTCCCTGAGACTTCCAACAGGAGGGAAGCTTTACTTCAAGCCCTTGGAGAAAACTGTAACAGCAGGATGATGAAAGTGCAATCCAGTCCTTTCCCTGCCCAAGACAGAAGCAGCAAGCAGCAGGCCAACACAGCAGAGCATGCAGCAAAGTGGAAGTTCCTCCTGACAGCTTTTCCAGCTCTTCTTCCTGGCAGGTTCCTTAGTTCAGCAGTAATCTAAAGTTCTAGGATCTGGGCCCAATAATTATACTGTTTCTCTTTGTTCTTTTAGGCAGAGAGTGTCTGTGCTCAGCCCAAACCAGTTCTGTCTTCTCTGGCCCAGCTTCCCAGCAGGAGGTGGAGACAGCATTGTCCAAGGCAAACCAGGCCCTTTCAGGTGCAAGGGAAATCTCCTCCCACCACTCTAAATCCAGACCAGGCCTGTTCAGGTGCTAGAGAAACTCCTCCTACTACACTAAATACAGCCCAGGTCTATTCAGCCCAGCCCTGACTCATCCAGGAAAGACAGTACACACCTCGACCCCCCCGTGGCTGTCTGAAGAGAATGCACATCCCCAGCCCCTGTAACTCCAAAGCTAAACAGTCAATCCACAAACCAGCAGAGGCACACAGGCCGGCTACGAAAGAAAATACCTACTTTCTAAAAGTGTTTTTTTCAAACACAGAACATAAAAATCATTGTTACTAAAAGATGAATTTCTACATTCTGAGTTCAGGCATATCAAACTCTATTTCTCTATCTTGTCCCAATGGGAAGATACACTCGTAAAATGTTACCCAGTACTTCCCATTCTATCCTATGGGACAGATAGCCTTTCAATAGTGAAAAACGAAATATACTGTATTTCACTATCAGGAAATGTCACACACACAAGTACATGTCCTACCTTTCACATACACTGCACCCTGCCCCAAGGGGGTTCCTTGGGTCTACGTTAGGGGTTCCTTACATGTATGAAAAGGGAAGGTTAGGGCCTGGCAAGTGGGTGCACTTGCCAAGTCGACATGGCAGTCACAGCTGCACGCAGACACTGCAGTAGCAGGTCTGAGAACCCTTTGAAAGGCTGCCCGTGTGGGTGGCATAGTCAGTGCTGCAGGTCCACCAGCAGCATTTGATTTACAGGCCCTGGCACTCTCAGTGCACTTTACTAGGGGCTTACCAGTAAATCAATCATGGAAACACCAATCCATAATATAATTTACCAGGAGAAAATATGTACTTTAGCACTGAATAGCAGTAGTAAAGTGCCCAGAGTCCTAAAACCAACAAAAACAGGGTCAAAAACAGGAGGCCAAAAAGCAAAAAGTCTTGGGGTAAACCCGCTTATAAAGCCAAGTCTAAAAACAGCCCCCAAAAAGGAGGATTACATAATACCAAGGAATTTTGACCAGTGCACACACAGCTCACTCGTAGGTAAGCATATCCTCCCAGCCCTTGTAGCCCTTTAAATATCACTTGAACTAATCTAATATCAGTAAGGTCACCTTTAACGCAGCGCTATTTTTAGTCCACTGGTTAACCCTGTCCTGATGAGACCCTCACACTACAAGTAGGGTCGAAACCTCATTGACAACACCAAAGGATAGTCTAAACAGTGAAAGCACCAGAGAACAATCTGGTTGATCTTTTTTTGCATTGAGAACAGAACAATTAGACATCCTTATATATACCAATAACCCTGTTTTAACTGAAAGTCACTTCATTGTCACTTATGTCTAGAAGTTTGGTTATGGTTATATCACTTGAGGTTCCTTTATCACTCTCCTTTCCTGTTTTTCAAGAACATCACTCACAAAATCTAATGCATCGTAACAAATATATGTTTAGAGTTAAAAGGTAATCATTTTGTACAAATTTTTTGTGCATCACAATCGAATAAAAAACTTGACCCCGCTGAATTAAGTTGAAAGAAAGATTTAGTTCTGGCTACTTAATCTATGTATAAACTAACTCTTGGCAGACGTGTTCTGTCTTATTATCACTCTCTCCTGATCAAATCAACACAGAATAAACCTGTGGTAATATGAAACTGTTTTTGAAATGAGTTCCTTTTGAATACTTGTCATAAGGTCATACTTAATACCCAGTTCCCATGGACTTATGGGTTGCTCTTTCTTGTGTGAAAAATGTCTGACAAGTGTAGCACAGAGGCAGTTTATATAACAAAACATTGTTCATATCGCACTGGGTCAGAGGTGCACTGCTGATGCAAGGGTTTGTCTGTTTTCTGAAAGCTGCCTCCAACGGACAACGTGAGCACAGAATATCTCATTCTTTGTTCCTAGTCTTGGACAGAGTATACAGATTACATGACGAGAAAGGCTTACTAGGAATAAGCTGCATGTACAGTGTATTCTCAGTACATTATTGTGCAAATGTAAAAACATGAAAAAGTCACCATTAGAAAAGATGTTAAACTAAAAGGTGCAAACTTAAATGGAATACCAGCTTGGGCCCAAGAGGGCCTTACAACATTAGTTCTAATACTCCTTTTTCTGGTCCTCATATATCAGGCCTTCTAGTGATGGTCCCACAGGCCTTGGTTTCCCTAGCTCTCCCAGCCCCCCTTTCCTCCTGCCCCATCCTAGTCCTACTAATCCTCCTGGTTTGCCTGTTGCACCTTGTTTTTGTCAAACTTACCCTGGTTCTCTCTATCATGGTCCTCCTCGTAATGATTCCTCCTAAAACTGGTCTGCCTCATTCCTCTTCCTTGTTATTATTTTAGCTGACGCCTGTCTGAAATTGCATCTGCTTCAGTAGAAATCAATAGGGAAAATCCATTCCCCTGATTTGGTTTTAAAAATCTCCCACTTTCCTGTTCCAAAATGTTGGCATATATGATTCTGGTCCAATTGGGCCTAGAATTCCTGGCCCTTTATATCCCCCCTGTTGATTCTAATCCAGGAATTCCAGGACCAGTTGGCCCACGTACTTTCTGGTCATTGTCTTCCTGGTACTGGTTCATTCCCTTCTGGTCCCTTGGATCTCCTTGATTAGATCTATGTTGCCTTGGTTCTCCTGTCTCTGGTCCTTCTTTCCATTGGTTCCTGTAACTGGTCATCTTTGGTCTGTATAGCTGTGTTTGCTACTCCTGGCCCTAGTCGCCCTCATTCCTTTGCTTTTAGTTGGTGCTTTAAGGCCTTCCTAGTCCTCCTCATTGTTATGGTCCAGGGCTTTCTGTTCCTTCTAACCCTGGTGATTCTATTCCTTCGGGACTTTGTCTACTGGGTTCAGATCCCCCAATTCCACATTCTCCTGATCCTTCTCACCCATCTCCCTGTACCCCTAGCTCTGTTTTTCTTGCCCTGTTCCTTATTGTCTATTTGTTCCTGGTCCCCTGTGGCATTGGCAACCCTGGTCCTCATAGATTAGGTCTCCCTGCACCTGGTTTTTCTTGTCCTGGTCCTCCTGGCTCTGGTCATACTAGTCCTCCTGGTGGCCCTTATTCACCTACATGTCATCATCCTACTCCTACTAGTCCTACTTCTTCCTTCCCTAGACCCCTCCTCAAGGACATTAATCAGATACAGCCTCCAATCCTGTCATCCATATTTTATTTTGTCTTAAAGATTTCTTTTGCTGAGACAGCACTGTAAAGGACAGAAATGAAATGAGAGCTCAGCAGAGACGGGACCTTGCCCACTAAAACACTGCTCAGCATGTTAAAAATCAAAACTACCATTCCCGAGATACATTGTACAGGTGACTAGTGATGGTCCCACTGGCCTTGGTTTCCCTAGCTCTCCCAGCCCCCCTTTCCTCCTGCCCCATCCTAGTCCTGGAATGAAATGAGAGCTCAGCAGAGATGGGACCTTGCCCACTAAAACACTGCTCAGCATGTTAAAAATCAAAACTACCATTCCCGAGATACATTGTACAGGTGACTAAGATGTCAGTGTGTCTGAAGGGGCTGCTAATGACATGGGACCAAAAAGGATCTATGTCTGAAACCCACTCTGCTGGGTGAATACTATGAACAAGTGTGTTTATTCACAGGCAGCAAAGTGAACTGTGAATTATCCAGAACCATTAATTACTTGTCTCCATTGCTTTCACTTCTCCAGTCTACAGAAGCCCATTACTGTGTGTCAGTTTACTTCATGCAAGTGTCCCAAATACAGTTGCCACCTAGCCGGTTCTCTACCGGCACCACCGTTATTTTAATGTCTCAGCCAGTAAAAAAATAAGCAAAATCACTTAAAGACTGTATTTTTAGTGATTATCTGTTCATACTTCAAACAGCAAATATAAATAGAAAACACTTTTAAATGTGCCCTAGAGCTCTGTTAACGATTCCTGACTAATACAGTAAATACACACAGACATGTCATGTTACAAATGAATAGATTAGACTTTATTTATAGTCCTATTTAGTATCATGTCCAGGCCTTTGTACACTCTTAAAACTCCAATAAAGGCTGGTATTTTTCATTTGGAAAGGTGTCAACCCTAGTACAAAAGCACTGTGACCACAGACACCAATTACCTACTGTATGCTTCCTACTTCTGCTGCCCATATACCACCTATCAGTCTGCGTACCTTGTTTGCTGCTGCTTGTCGACTGCTGATTTGTTGCCAGGTCTGAAATACTAAGCAAGCACAACTCCTTTAAAAAGAAGCACATAGACTTCTATAAGAAGCCCAAAAAGAGCCCAGCCCTTAGAAAATATTCAAAAGGAGGATTATGAACATTAAAAAACAATGTATTTTCATGAGTGAATAAAACATTTATGTAACATGCTTTAAAACCATACTAATACCCGGAGGTCATGACTCCCAGAGTGGCACTATTGGGCCTGCTGGAGGACGTTGGGGGACAGAGGGTGAAAAGAACTTTTGTGGGGGTGACCACGTTAGTGACCAAAAAAAAAGACATCGCCTGCAGGTGGAAATCACTGGATCCCCCTTCACTGGCAGAATGGAGGAGTGGTGTGGACTGGTGTGCTCTTCGAGAGTGACAGATCTATGAGGTATGGGGATACCCACGGAAACAAAACAATATATGGGGCAAGTGGTGGGAATACAATGGGTTAGGTGAGGAATCTTAACATTTAATCACCAATGATGAATTTCCTGTTGTATTTTGGTGTGGAATGGATCAACTGTGTACTGTTACCTTTGAAAATCAATACAATATGGTTATTAAAAAAAAAAACATGCTCATTATTCTTTGCAGACAGCAAATACTCCTAGACTGCAGCACAACATATTTGTGTGCCATACCCTGAAGCTCCTCAAACAGAAGTTTGATTCCTACATTTCTAATATGAATATTAAAACAATATAAATGGTTGTTATTCAAATTCGATATTACTGTTTATTTCATCTAGTAACAGCTTAGCTTAATTCACGCACTTGACATTGTACAAGCTGTTAAACATTTTTATATACACTTTCTTTCAAATGCTTTACACATGCTACATTAGCATTACAAGATAGCCACCACCCTACCCTTGCTTGATATCCTTTTTTTTTCTTCACAGCTGGCTAAAGAAAGACCTTCTCCTGACTATTTATGCAGCTGCCATTCAAATTGTACATCATCTATACTATTTAGCCTGTTGCCAACTAAACAGCAGAGATTATATACTATTATGTCGGTAGCAGGGAAATATCAGAAATGATGTACTATTTGGCCGGTTGTTGGGTAAATAGCCACTTCTATTCTTTATACAGCTGCACCTGGAACCCTTTTTCTTAAAGCACTGTGTCACAAATGCCAACTATGTAACAGCCCTAGATTGGCACTTGCTGCTCACACAGTATATATTTTGTATCATATAGGAGTTAGGTTAACTTTCCCTTTTGGATTCTCTTCTCTTTCCTCTGTGCCAACATACCATTTACAAGATACTTCCTACTATCCCACATGCCTTTTATTTACACATTTGTATATTACTTTTATAATACTTTCACTTTATCCTGCATCTACCAGAATACCCTCAAAGAATAATGACTGCCCATAAGCTATTTTTAGAGCATCCTATTCTCTTAGTAGTGCTGTGATGCTTCTATGTTCTCCTTTTTTCAATTTTTAGTGTTTGATTGTACACATAAATTGCCTAGAGATAAAGGTGTATCCATTCATTCTCTCAGTAATAATTGGATATGCACTTCCAAGTATGCGCTGAAAAATAAAGAGACTTAAAAAAATATACAACTAGTTGTAGATCAACTTTAATTTTTCAGAAACTACAAAGCAATAGTGTGCATAAACGTTCTCATTGTCCAGAGTACACAAAACCTGCAACATTGAAAATTATCGAATCGCCTCAAGTGCCCCAGCTGATCTTGCCATCAACTGCCAAGGAAAATGAATTACCATTGCTGAGGACAATGGAATACTGAACGCAGGTCTATGTTTATAGTGGGACTTGTAGTCCTGAACATGCTTTCCAGAGGTTCTAGCCTGTGTGCCCATCACTCAGCACAGGACCAATCTGATGGAGGCACTTGTGCCACTAGGGGCTGTGACAATTACCTTTACCATAGTGCCCCTGCAATGGGTTCTGGTGGATGCTCTGCCGTTATCTTCTGTTACTGGACCACAAGCACCTCAGACCTTAAAACACTGCATTCTATGGGAGTTAACCCATTTCAGTCTGTCCAAGGCACACTAAGCAGCACTATCACGCTGCATCAGGTGGACACAAACTCACACCATTGTTTCATAGCAAGACTGACATGCCGCAGTCCACTGTTTTACAAAGAAACTAGGCCAACAGGGTTGCCAATTCACATTGGGGCTTGCCCCATACAATTTAGGGCATGGCGACCATCACTCCCTAGTCCCCTGCTAAGGATTGCAATGCTAGACCACCAAAGGGGATAGTAATCCATCACATTTAACAGCACACTGGTAAAACTACCACATCACAATCGTCAATCATCTGTACACTAGGGAAAACATCCCAACTCACTGTACTATAGCCTGAGGATGCTAACTAACCACACTTACTGAATCCTAAGGGCTCTAACCAGCCACACTGCACTGCATCACTGGGGGCACTACCAGCCATGCTCTCTCTTATCATAGAGACCATAATCCACAGTTCTGTGATATATTCTATAGACATGTTTCCACTGAACTTCCCACTCAAGGTATTCACCATTCACACTGCCCTATATTTTAGAGTCACTAACCCATCACAGGTGTCTATGATGGGTTAGTCTACAACCTGGAGAAAATAACCCACCATATTGTCTCATTTCAGAAGTCTGCGCAGAGCTGCATTGAGATATGAACGTGATGTACTTAATGAAGCAATAAATGCAAACAATATTCCCCATATAGTTGTACAAAATGTATTTGAAAGAAGTGATATCTAAGGGTGGACAGAACTCGCGGAGTTTCACTAAGCAGGATTCCGCTGAGCTACATGAAAATTCAGCGAGGTTCTTCGGAGTTCCACGAATGGTTGAAATTAGGCACATCGAGCTGGTTGTGCTGATTTTTAGAGCTGGGAGCTCGTTCTGCTTCTTGAGTTGATTTTGCTGCGTATATTTTGTACTGGAGCTGCAGCTCTCTGATCGTGAATGTTCGCAACAGCCTGTGACCGCCCGTGTTGGGGAAATCTTGCTGAGTGCCCTACTAGCAACTGAAAATCGCAGTAGGGGATGGCAAATCTCGCTCGCACTTCCCAACTTACTGTTGGGGAGCTGCGTGCGAGAATAAACTCAGCCACATGGCGGTTGGAGGAATTTGTTGAAGAAATGGTGTTGAGCACACCTGGTGTTTACTGAAATAATGTGGAATTGTACACTGACTTACTAGGTAAACTATATTATAGTATGTATTGGCGTGCTGGTCAGGAACGAGGTTGCCTACCTCATTGACTAAATAGTTAATAATGCAAGTGTACACTGCCATGTGGCGTGGCCGCACAGCATTCAAAAGATTTTGACTATTGTAACAACAATCTTGCACATGTATGAAAATGCTTAACAAAATGTATCAAGTTATATGCACTTGTTTATTCTGATGGGTAATTTCCCATGCTTACAAAATGTTTTTATCTTTAACACAAAATTCTTTTGTCAAAGTTCAAGCATCAATATTCAAAATAACACGGTAAACAATATGATGAATTTTTCTCTGAACAATAAAATTGGTTGGTGGAATTTGTCCAGAACTCCGTGTTATAGTGACCAAAACTCTGCCAACTCCATCGGCAGAGCAGAAATTATTGCCCACTCCTAGTGATATCATATTTGCTGACAATGTGTTGCAACATGTCATGAGAAAAGCAGACGGAGAATTACAGAGGAATAATATGACCAGGGCCGGACTGGCTACCGGGCGTTTTGGCATGCTGCCGAGCTGGGGGCTGATGTCACTGCGGTGGGGGCTAATTTCGTTGATGGAGACCTGCGTGTGCTACGAAATAAACATAGCAAAACGAATTTCGTTCAGCACACGCAGGTCCCCATCAACGAAATCAGCCCCCAGCTCGGCAGCATGCCAAAACGCCCGGTAGCCAGTCCGGCCCTGAATATGACCCTGTAGTTGTTTGGTTTAATTTATAATTGTCCAACACAATCTGAAAACTAGGCCTGGACAAAATGAAATTTACGCTGGCATAATCTTGTGTAATTTCCCGCATTTCCCTTTATGATTGCTACACAAAATGCCTGAGATTAGGCCATTACCCCATGTTGACTAACTGAAACTTCATTTAATGTAAAAATCCTATTGCAGGAGCACAGGAAGAACACAAACAACCCGAATGTGAGCGGCTATTGTTTGGATGTGAGGATGCATTTTGCACTCAAAAGTTGTGCAAAATTCGTCAAACCGACATTTCGTGTAATAACACATAATGGTTTGTAATTTTTGGTCATTTTGCATAATTTCCACAAAAGAAATTAGCTGAATTTTGCCCAGGCTTAAAGTTTATAATATATTTGCACGTGTGCTCGAGCAAAGCATGGTGGTGCAAAGTGGCCCTAATAACAGTGCCAATCACTTTTCTGTGCAAAAACTATATGTTTTGTGCCAAAAGTTAAAGTGAGCACATGCCAGTCCCCAACAATATGAGCAAAAGGGACGTAACAGGCAGGGGGTCATAAGAAAGTAAACCCTCATAAGTTTTCATATAAAACCAGATCTACCAAAATAGGGTGACAGGGATTTGCTTGAAATCCTGATGCCAAAGAAAACCAGACACAAAGAAGGGGTTAGAAAAATATTGTGTAATATTCCTAGGTGTAAAATGTGTAACTAGTGCAAAGTCTATGCAATTAGGATCTGAAACAACATCTCTGTATCCATCAGCACCGCCCCAAGGCTGTTCCATTTTTAGGAAAGAGTTGAAAATCCCCTCTTCAAAGAACACTACATCACTATGGATTAACTCTCCACAACCCAGTTTCCTCTCCTATTACTCGTTGACTTCATGCTTGTCTTTGACTCTGTACAGCACTCCTCTGCCATTTAGCTAGGTTCCCGCTGTCGAAATACCATATACATATTTGCATATATAATTGCAAATTCTATGCATGTTACCCTTAGGCAGTTTTCTTCATGTTGAAATTTTTAGGGAAGGGTGTATGTTTTGTACACATCTTTTCCACCACTCTACTTCATTGCCTTTGCAGGTTGGCCCTTAGCTTAATGCCATGGCCTGAATTTACAACTATTTTGGGTCAGGATTGAGTCACTTTTTTGATACAGCCCAGACACTAAATCCTTTTGGTTATTTCAAAGCAACGCAAATGCTGGTTTGCGTTGCTTTAACAAATACATATTTATATTGTGTTGCCTTGGTTACCTTGCATGAGGGAGGCGTTCTATGGGTTGGGTTTGTGTGTTCCCATGCATCCATGCAGGATTTTGAAGCAAATCCATGTGTGCAAAGATTGATATGGGTTTGCACCAAAATTGGGTGCATACCTGCAGCTTGCAGATTAAGGGGAAGCACACATACAAAGAGAAAAAAGCCTCAAAGGATAGTTTTTGTGCAGAAATGTGCACCTTTCTACACAAAAACTATCTTTACCATAACGCATTCACCCCTGCACTATGACACAAGGCTGCCTGCGTTGGCATTAGGCAGCCACAAGTGCACCAAGGAGAGAGCAGAACTGCACCGTTTCTTTGAAGATAGGTCACAGTTCTGCTCTAACCCTTCCCCCAGCGCAAAGCAGTAACTTCACTTTCTATGCTGTGTTGCATCAAATCTTGTTAAATTTGCCCTAAATCAGCTTTTTTGGTGCAGGTGTGGCCAATGACAACATCGATACATGAATCTTTCAAAATTTGGCCATGCTGAATTTTTCCCAGTTACTCAGTGTAGCACTAATAATTTTCATGCATTCTGCACTGAGTGAACTTTAATCTGGCCTATATCCTTAGCTACCCCTGTAATCAGGGCCACTGGAATTATGCAATTGTGTGGCCACAGTGACTTTCACATAATTATAGATTTGCTGCATTTACCACATAATCCATCATCATCATCAATCCAACATAAACTTAAGATTTTAACAAAAGAAATGTTTCCAGCTCTAACAATTAAAAAGTTACAGAAAATGCAGCAACACATGTTTCCACACAGTAAAAAGGTCTTTGCAAAGCTGGACTGGTCACCTTTCTGTTGTTATTGCTATTTGTGGGTATTAAAATGGCACTAATGGGGTGCAGTCAATGCCCAGACAGTGTTACCAAGTTTAAAAATGATGATTTACAGTTACAAAAGTTGCCGCATTAGGCTGCATAATTTCACTTTTCTTGCAGCATAATCTACTCAATTCTGGCGCATAATTAGGCCTTCTCCCGCCGCATAATTCTAGTGGCCCTGTCTGTGATGGATAAAAAAAGGACCAGGTAATATCTTGTTTGTCACAAAACATGAAACTATATATAAATAATGAATATTTGTAATTTTCTGTAATGTGCCAAGGGGCAGTGCCGGTGCTAGGAATGAGCAGCTGCCCAGTGTCCCGCTTTTACCTCCAAAACATGGAGCCCCAGTGAAGTGCATCACAGTCCACTGCTTCTCTAAGACACAGTGAACTCGGCTCACATGTATCCTCCTGCGTCCTCTCCCCCAGTCAATCATAACATGATGTGTTTTCACGGCAAGGTGTCTTGATCACCGTGCACTGCAAGAGCATGGTGACATTTCTTGGGTTGGGGGGTGCGGAGCAAATCGATCAGCAGGACACAAGAACATACCAGGTAAGGAGAAGAGGGTGAAGGAGGGAACAGCTGGTTCAGATCATAAGGTTACCAGGTGTCCTGTGCTTAGAAATTGCATTTAATTTAGTCCCTTATTGCCTGTCTATGTTTCAATTGTAACGGCTGTTGTCATTTAAGTCAATATGTGCCCCCTTGTAGTTCTTCTATTTTTTGCTAAATGTGCAGGTTTTTGTTTTTCAAAACCTGGTTACCCTATCAGGCTGGCACAGCCAGGCTCCAGTGATTGTCCTTCCAGCACTACAATGGTCTGCAGCTGGATGGTCCAGTAGGGAGCCCATCTCCTGTGAGCCTCTCATTGTTGAATCATGCCTGTGAGACACAGAGGTGGGCCCCACTTCCCTAGACCTTGTAGCCATTAACCAGTGCTGCGAGGCCCAGGGGAGGGGGGTTCTCTCCTGGACCACATAGTGCTATCCTGAGGCTCTGAGGCCCAGGAACCCTCTTAGGGTGGGTGGCCTCTCCTGGGCCGTATAACATTACACTATGGCCCCAAAGTCCAGGGGAGGGGGTTTCTGAGCCTCATAGACATTATCCAGTGTTGTGAGACCCAGGGGTGGGGGCTTCTCTCTTGGTCCGAGCAGTGCTACGCTATGGCTGGGAGGCGCAGGAGAGGGGCCCACCTCTAAGAACAAATAAAATGTGTGATTCAGCCACGGATTCATATTTAAAAAGTGTGAAAAGAGTAAACCACTTCCCCTCTGTGCTGGACGCAACAGGTTTGGTGACTGCTCAAAATCAACTATAAGTAAGAGGAATTTTCAAAAATAGAACTCATATCAGTGAAAAAGTAGACAACTGGCTATTTATGTTAAAAGGAAGTGCTTGTTAATAAGGGATCACAGCCTGTTGCACTATGTGTTTGCAAGCACCTCAAAATATTTACATCTGTCAATGTTGTTAAGTACAGTGCACTGTACAACCATCTATTCATCCCATTCCATATCTACCAGTCTATTTATAACACCCACCCACCCATCTGCCATTCAACCAATAAAGTCCAGCCATCTGTACATCAGTCATCCAATGAAATCCATTACCCACCCATTCATGTGGAGGGCCTCCCTCTAATACGCCCCACAGCCATGATCCAGCTTTTAGATGCCCAATAGAGGCCCCCTCCACTTTCCTGGGCCTAGCAGCAATGGATAATCACTGTGAGAATTGAACTCCCAGAAAACAGGAGAGGTGAGAGGCCAGCTTCATATAAAAATCCTACTAGTTCCCACCACCTCCCCGGGACATCAATGCCGCGAATCACCATCGACAGAGCTCCGGGCTGCACAATATCGGTTGTCACTAACCCTCGCTGCTCCAGTAATGTGTGTCTGTTTCTTGGTGTCTGATTGTGGCTGCGCTGTCTCTATGTGATCCTGCCATGTCTCTTTGGTCATGCAGGGTCCAGTCCTGGCTGTACTGCCTTGCTCTCCGTGTCTTGGTCCCCTACTCTGAGCCTCACAGCGTTAGATACCACCTGCAAGGCGTGGGAGAGGACCCACAAACGCTACAAGAGTGAGAAGAGGGTCTTCTCTCCACTGGGCTTTGCAGTGCTGGATAATGTGTTTCAAGCCCCGGGTGGGCGACCCCATCCACTAGGCCTTGCAAACAAGATCCAGTGCTACGCGGCTCAGGAGAGGGCCCCCCTTACCTTTGGCTTCTCAGTGCTGGATCAAGTTTGCCTATCAATGAATTAGGAAAATCAGTTAAATCTGTTTTTTCCCCCCATTTTGAAATATGAATATTAAAGGGCAAAAACAAGAAGGAATCACTTTTTAAGTATTTGAGAGTTGTCGCAAGTTATTGCTCCATGGTTATTATAGAAAACATAAGGATACCTATCAGAACTTGGGGCCTGATTTAGATCTCAGTGGACAGGTTACTCCATCACAAAGGTGACGGATATCCCATCCGCTGAAATATAAATCCCATAGGATATAATGGGATTTATATTTTGGTGGATGGGATATCCGTTACAGTTGTGACGTAGTAATCCATCTGCCGGGATCTAAATCAGGCCCTTGGTTCTTAAAGAGTATGAAAATGTAAGATAATTGCCATTTTCTTTTGTTTCTTTTGTTAGAGAAAAATGGCAGCTCTATCCAACATGGTATGGCCAGTGGAGGGAGCCCTCCTCAAAAAGGCCTCACAGTCATGATCCAGCACTGCGATGTCCAGCGGAGGGGGCCTCTTGGCTAGGCCTTGTGGCACTATACCGTGGCTCAATGCCCCAGGGCCATACAGCTCTGGAGAGTTGCCACATTTCTCACAAAAATACCGGTCCTTTGTTAATTTCACTACTCTGGAAGGACCAAATTCTGCTAGGTGGAAAAGAATATGTGTAAAATCATTGTTATTTCTTTATCATAGCAAACAATCAATGTGCTTGCTTTTATAATCATTTGCATATAAATTAAAACAACTCACAAAAATCTCATGTGTTTTCTCCTTGTGCTGCTGTTTATATTGCAAAATTGAAAAAATGCCAGATTTCCCTGCTTTTTTCAAGTGGTTTGCAAGCATTGACATGAAAATACAGGCCATGCTATTAAAAAAATGGTCAGGTGGCAAATCTTAGCATAGGATCACTAGGCCTAGCAGCCAAGGTTCAGTGCTCATGGGGAGGGAACCCTCTTCTGGCCTTGAAGCACTGCATCATTGCTGGGAAGCCCAAGAAAGGGGGCCCCTCTTCTGGGCCACACAGCGCTGGATCATGGCTTCTGTGCTTAGAAGAGGACCCTCCAGGTTTCAAACTGCATGTGTTTTACACTTCTAAGATTATAGCGGGTTTATGGATGATATCTGTATAGCATACGAGTGACATTAAAAGTGACACTATTGTGAGCGGTTCTACAAATGTGTTTTTGGTGTTGTTGCTAGTTTCAGAGACGCATACGTTTTTTAAAGTAAAGGTCTAGAAAGCATCAACTCATGAAAATGTTCACTTTTTGAACATTTGATCAGGAAAACTTTGCCATGCTATAAACCAGCCTGCTACTTATTTTTGGGTGGTACACGCCCACTACTAAACGGTTATGATGGGTTGCCTGTGGGGCATCTGTACCCAACATATGCTTTTCCTCTTCAGTAATGAGCCATTTCTTGTGCCACACCTCAGAACCCTGGTACCTAATTGGGTTGCTCAGTGAACTAGGAAACATCCATTCATTTTTGAGGAATAAAGCCTTTATTGATTAAACTACTTAAAGTTATGAAAATGATTCTATGTGTTGATGTGAATAGATCTCAAGGTCTGAAGATACCTTCCATCAGGCATGAATAGCAGTTCCAGTATTATTTTGCATCTGAGGCTTGTAGCCTCCCTGCTATTAAAATGCAGAACTAAAAGTACCAGAATGCAAAGAGACGAAGAGGATTGAATTAGCTAATCTTTCTCTTTGGGATGTGTCCTCCTCTTGGCCGGAACTTTTAATTGCAGCACAACCCTTCAACTCTACACTAACATATCTCCTTTAAATGGAGTTTCTCAGCTGCTGAATGCCTACTTGTTTATAAACTACTTGATACAGTAGCCACTTTTCCTCCACTTGAGACCATCCAGCAGGGCTCCAGACTCAAGTAGCAGTTAAATGCTGTCAGTCTTATCCAAGCTCAAACTGGCAAATTACTGCTCATTTGTGGTGCAAAATCATGCACTGCTGCAGAGCTATGTGAACTTTGTGAATTGTGTAACAAACTGTTTCATTGCAGAAACACAGTGAATACTAACACATGCATTCATCTAACCTGCGATGAGTGATATGTGGGAGGGATGGCCCCCTCTCATGGGCCTTGCAGTGCAATATCATGGGCAGAAGGGTCAGGGGAGTGGCTCTTTCTCTTGGGCTTCACAGCGCTGTTTGATGGCTACAAGGCCATGGGGAGGGGGGCAGGTATTCGCTGGTAGGTGTTTTTTCCCTTGCAGCCCTGCTGCTCTAGTGCCAAGAAAACCCAAGACTACCCTCCTTGTACTTTCCTTTGCAGTTCTAGCTGCTCCCCTAAGCAACCTTAGCTCTGTCCCTACACCACCGAGTCGGTGCCTGCTCCATCCCTACACCCGCCAATCTCTTCCTGCTGCATCCCTACCCCACTCAATGTCTGCCTGCTCCATCCCTACACCACTCAATCTCAAGCTTCTTGACTCTCCATCGTGTACCAGCCAAGATTCATATGTTTCCATATCTCCCTTATCTCCCTTCCGCATCACATTTCTGTGCCTGCTGAGTCTATTTTCAAACACATAACCACTATAAGGTGTTCTGCAGTAAACAACTCTGTGCCAAACTGTTTGTTGTGTGCTATGCCCACTGAGGTCTGGACTGAGGTCCGGTGTGTGCTCGAGTGCCCACTACAACTTCACTAAAGCACTTAAAGAATTTGTATTGTGTGTAAGTCACCTCTGTGCACCTTAGCTTGCCTAAAGAAAAGTGCATGTAACCAGTTAACGTTGGACAGAGAACACTGGAGTAAAGATACCCATTTTCGTGAGAGCTGCACCAAGGGCTTCCATCCAGCTGGACTACTGTAATCCACTAACAGAGGTTTAAAATATATGGACTTGTTTTATTTGGGGTATTTGTGTTCTTATCCGTTATTCTGATATCTAGTCCAAAGAAGTTGCTTTTTGCAAGTCACTTCAACCATGCAAAAGAAGATTAATTGACCTGTGATGTATGAGGTCAGTTCCTGTGATGACACATCACATGCAAATTAGAGGGGGCCTCGTATCTTTCATTTTACCCAGCGCCCTAAAAATCCTAGGACCGGCCCTACCAAGGGGATCAAGTTTCATAAACTCTTCCGAATTTACTCACCAGCCTGACATCAGGAAACAGGAGTCTGAAAACTGACCCTTTGGCTGCAAAGTTTAGAAGTTCAATAGCGTTGGCAATCAGCTGAATCTGTTCGCTGGTAACAGGATGCGTCGGTAGGGGCACCGAGGAGCCAGCTGTTACCATGCAGAGCAGCAGCGCCATTTTCAGCCAGTCATCCATCTCTCCCTGGCTCTCTTGGTATTTGTTCGTTAACGATTTGGAGAGCGCGTTTTATGTGCTAACCCATTTCTCATTTTTTTCATTCTTGCTCAAGAATGTTTCACGTTGTGTCACCAACCAAAAGGAAACGTTGTTTCTGACTTTTCAAATTTCTTTCACTGAAAAGAGGAGTGTAAACAACGACCATTCGTCTGCTCCAAGGAGGACCGCTTTATTCCAGGTCATTATTGACGCTGTCTTCAGTCCTGAACGTTTCACCGACTAATAATTGTTTTCAGGTGTGTGAGTCTAATTAGATCAATGCATGCAAAATAAGTCTACAATACCCAGTAGGCATTAGGTTATCACACAAATGTCGAGGACGGGATTTCGTGTCAGGAATGGCCAGGATGAAGGTGGTAATTCTGTTTATTCTGGGGGCCATTCTCTTCACTGAAACCACTTAGGAGAGTATATCGAATAAATCTGTCCTTTCCTAAAAAGTTTTTATTAGACCTAGAAGATTTCCCCTTTCATTAACCATATAGCTCAGTTACTTGAAAATGTCCTAATGTGACATTATTCTTTGGAGTTCTTTTTATTAGAGGTGGTCTCATTATTTTATTTGCTTTTATCTGCGTTTGGTGGATGCAAAATTTAAGACTCCTCCGTCTTTTTCCTCTGGTTTTGTATAAGCCTGCTTTGGATTAAATAAAAAGGCAGCATGAAGGCGGGATTGGCAAGCAGCACAAGAATTCCTAGTTACACGCCTTGATGTATGAAACAATGGGGCATATTCTCACGGACTTATCGCCGAGTTAGCGGCACCTTTTCGCAGCCAAAGTGGCGATAGATTTATCGCCCTATTCACAAGCTGGTGCTAACAGCCGATATCGCCAGTTTTCCCACGATAGCAGCCGCAAAAAACATCGCCACGGATGACACCGGCAACTAACGCTAATGAGATGCAGAGTAGGCGTTCCCATGCAAAAACCTGCGACAACACCACTTTGCAACATTCTCAACGACCAGCCAGATCTGTGATAAGATCAAAAAACATGCGATAAGGCGCGTTAGCAGCAGGGAATTAACACCTGCTCTTTCCTGGTATTAAGTCGGACGATAACCTGCACCAGAAATGGGAGCCCAGCCAACAGCCAAACCAGAAGAACAACAGATGCCATGGAGCTACTGATCATGCAGCCGGACATCCAAGAGGACCACAACACCCACCGCCACTTCCCCCAGGACCCCCCCCCGGGGCCCTACCCTGGACAAAGATATTTCACATCAACTTTACAAAATCATGAACAAAACAATTCGCCTGATGTCGCACAAGTACAACAATCAACATTCATGCGTGGTCAGAAAAAGGAGAATCATTCATTCATCTTTGAATTTCCAAACAAATTATTTTATTCAAATTTAACTCAAAATAACTATTTGGAAGAGTCATGGCGGGTCTTCTCTGGACAATCTGTGAGACACAGCCTGCAAGACAAAATTCAAGATAAGAAGGTGTGTCATGCGCTCATCAAAGGACAGAGAGGGAGAGAAAGAGAGAGAGAAAGAAAGGGAGAGAGAGAGAGAGTGAAAGAGAGGGAGAGAGAGAAAGGGGGAGAGAGGGAGAAGGAGAGAGAGAGAGAAACAGAGGAAGAGAGAGAAACAGTGAAAGGAAGAGAGGGAGAAGGAGAGAGTAACAGAGGAAGAGAGAGAGACAGTGAAAGGAAGAGAGGGAGAGGGAGAGAGAGTGCCGATACTGCGGACCCAGGCCTCACTACTCACCTGCTGCCACCGGTTTGTCTCCAACCATGTGCCGGTATACACTGCAGTCCACCAGGTCCCTTATTTGAAACAGAGACTAGATTCATGAATGGCAGAGTTCATATCATTGTACACGCCATCATCGCTTGGCCGCCCCTGCGCACACAGGCTGCTGCACCCCAGCCCCTCCCGCCGCCCAGCGGTGTTTGCCCGCCCCTGCGCACCCAGGCCTCACTGCTCACCTTCCGCCACCAGCGTGTCTCCAAGAGGGCCCACCACGTGCCGGTGCAAGCTCCAAGCCCGGGGTCCGCGACCTTGGCAGCCTCCACATCATGCAGCCCTGCCCCACGGGCCACTAGGTCACACACGTGATTCTGGGTCTTGATTTCGCAATGGCAGATATCATATCAGTGCACACGGCATCATCGCAGGCTGCACACCCACTCAGCCCTATATGTGCCACTAACTCTGTGAACCGCGAGGCAACGCCACGTGGCGGTAGGCCCGGCTGCCCACTGGCTCAGGCCTACACTGCGGTCCAGCAGGGCTCACACAAATCCTTATCAGTCCGGACCGCCAGGACGGCGCATCATCGCAGGCTGCATACCCGCTCAGCACCTAAGGTGCCCGTACCTCAGTGCACCGATAATCACCGTCCCGTGGCGGTAGGCCCGTGCCGGCTGCAGTGTTTCTGGTGCCACCAACTCTGTGCAACGTAAGTCATGGACCCTTTCTGATTGAGTCTCGTGATATGCCAGGCGGACGCAGCCATGTCACCTCCGGCAGTGGGGAAGAACTGGGACACGTAGCGTCGCTGTCCCCCCCTTTATACGTAAGCCGAGTGGGCTGGCTCGGCGTACGCCAGGACAGCGTAGGGGTGTGAATAATTATCCCTTGGCTCTGGGCGTGGTTCATTTCGGGGCTGGACAGGAAACCAACTGATGCATGTGTCTCTGTTGCAGTGTCTGCGCCACACGGCCCGCAATCGACAATGTTGCAATGTTGCATGCACCCGGAGGGTGGCCGCGCACGAAGGAATTTTACAAGGAGCGCAAGGCCGCTCGGGCTCTTGGCTCATGCATGCCAACTGTTGTGTGTGTATTGCTATTGGTGCACATTAACTCTAAGGCCTAGCCTCAATTGCAGCGCGAAAGCCACATCACATTTCCAGAATGCAAGCAGTAGTCAGACTAACATTAGGGATGATAGCTCCTTTGTCTCAATACATGAGGCGGAAGGACACCTGCACCTCCGACCTTGGTCTTGCATGCGGCAGGTACCCCCTGAGAGAGATACCATAGCAGATGATGACAACTTCCACACTACGCTAATGAAGGACCAAAGTATCCACACCCCACACATAGAAGTTCTTGCTCGGGGTACTCTTGCTTGGAATGCCCTTGACCCTTACGTACACAACAACCCATACGTCCAAACGTTGCACACACATACGACTCATTGCTCCAAGCTGTGGCATATCATCCACATAACTGCCGCAGGTCAGAAGAGTGCTGGTTCTACGAGAGCCACCAACGCAATGGCAGAACATCCTGGGCGCATGCACAACGCCTGTCACGTGGAACTGTACCGTGACCGAATGCTGCCGGTTAGTGTCTGATGCATTGGTCTGCATGTTGTGGCCCTTGTCTTGCCCGTACTGACACGCACATGGCAGTAAAGTCTACGCACCTTCACAACTGTTCAACTGTGATGAGTGTTGATTAGAATGACAGATCGTTTGGCTCAATGAGCATTGTCCGTACACAGGGAGGGACTGACCGACGCATTTCACTTAGGGGTGAGTCCCTATTGCCAGCTCCACCTCTGTGAGCCAGACATAGTGGTTGGGATAGTTGCTGATAGACCTGTGCTCTTACGTGTCTTCAGCAATGTGAGTATGGTGTCCATATTCTTGCCATGTGGGTCAATGTGATCCATCACTACAGGCTGTGTCCACCCAGTTGAGTGTGAGTAGGTATGCAAAGAGATGTTCTGTTGTCAAATGTGATGGGGGACACTACTTTAGGCCTGCCAACGACTTTGACATTTCATACCCAGCCCTATTTCTAACATTGCGTGGGGCAAAGTTGAGGAATTGCGCAATTGTTGTTTCAGAGCAATGAGGCCACAGCTAGTGCACACATTCCCAGTCATCTCACTTCCTATGTGTGTCACAGTCAAACATGCACATTGCTTTCATTTCCCAGGGTGTACCTTTTTGTGCAACCAATGTCCTTGCATTCATCCATACTTTCATACTTGATCGATTATGGACATAACACATCTGTGTGAATTTGAATGATTTACTCACATTCGGTGGAGTGTCGGAGCTGGAGCAGTACATGGCCATGCAAACCCCACATTACATGGTAGCCCAGTGGAGGGCCAGCCAGAGTCATTTTGGGATTGACGAGTATATCAGAAGAGGAAGAGTACAGTCCGCAGTCTGATTGCTGTGTCATTGGTAAGCAAACAAAATATGGCAGTCCATGTCGAGGTCCAAAGTGAGTGTCGCAGAGTGTTTCGGGGGACAGTGGGAGGTGTTGTTACAGGGCATGATGCAGAGGGCAGAACCAAGCTGAAACAGGGCATATGGTGGAGAAGAATGCTACTGGCTCCTTCTTACTACAGAGGTGGAATCACCCACATCTTCGTCCTCTATGTCATCTGTCTGACATGTGGGTGCTGATGTTTGGTCTGCAGCACTGTGTGCCACTGACACATCAGGGGCCGGAGATGTGTGTGTAGAAGTACCAGCAGCATTCATCAGCGAATGCCTTAGTGGCAGCAATGCGATGATGAGGATCTGCAGGGCATGGAAGATCCCAACAACTTTTCGCTGGTGTGCATCCGTGGCAGCCATTCTTTCCGCATGCATCCGCTCCATGTTCTCCATTATCCTCAGCATCTGTGCCAACTCTCGGCTGACATCGCTGAGGCCACTCTGACTAGACAGTTGTTTTCCTCTGAGAGTCATGACTCCAGCGATGTCGGGCATGGATTGTTGGACATCATGGAGCAAACTGTGGGTGTCCGTTAGGGAGTGTAGGTGGTCCCTGATGGGACTTAGACACCCAGGTATGTCATCTAGTTTGGCTGCCATGAGGTCGAACCCCACCCGCACTTGTTCAGCCACCTCCTTCTGGCAGTCTGACACCTGGCCTTGGAATGCGATGTGTGCTTCGGTGAGGTGCTGGGAGCCAGCCGTGGTGGTGGGTGCTTCCTGCTGTGTGGTCTGTGCAGGGGGTGGGGTCTCCTCGATGAAGCTGGGCTGCCCTGCTCCTGGAGGTGGGTTGCCGTAGCTGTCCATGAACTGTTGTAGGGCGTCAGTGTCGTAGGTGTGGAGGTCCTCTTCATCAGCACTGATGAGTTGTCTGGTCTGCTCTGCAGGAGGTGTTGATTGTCCCTCTGCAATGTGAAGGGGAGATACATTTTAACATTGTGTTGACATGTATGTTGACGCATTATTCAAGTTTACATACAGACTGCATGACAATGTACTTTGTGACTGTTTGGGAGGAGCTGACTATTTGATGTGGACGGTGGACATTTGAACTACATCACGGATGTGAGGTTGTACACGTACATTATCATCTCACAGTTTCCTGCTATGCCAGATGTGATTGGCCAGTTTCTACGCACAAGTGGAACCAGTTGTGTCCTCTGTTCTGTAGTGAGAGTGTTGCACTTTGTACCACATTGTCGTCAATGATGATGTGCTGTTATTTCTATGTGTGTGTGCTGCATTGTGGGAGAGTCGCCCCTGCAGCTGTGATTTTGCTCCCCCTTATCCCTTTGAGGTGGTGTGCCTTTGACTTCTGTGCTTCTACAGTGCTGAGATGTTGCAGACTTGGCTAATTTTGGCTCAAGTTCGGATTTTGGACTCTTGGGCATGGTTTATCCGCAGATGTGTTGTTGACGTCAGGGGTTGTTTGTGCACGTGGATGTGTCAGAGTGTGACCTGTTCCTTTCCAGATGTGTTCCACACTCAGCCACCTCAGTGTCGTGGCGTGCACCATGCCATGATAATTGGACTGCAGCCATGCTGTTCGTCATTGTTAGAAATGGGATCTCTGGTTGGCTAAGGCTTGCGCCAAAGCCAGGCAGAGACCACCACTCTAGTCAGGGCGAGGGAGTTACACGCCTAAGATAACCCCTGCTCACCCCCTTGGTAGCTTGGCACGAGCAGTCAGGCTTATCCCGGAGGCAATGTGTAAAGCGTTTGCGCAACACGCACACAGCAACAACATACCAGGCACACCACAAAAGGAACTCCATACAAGGTTATATCAAAAATAGCCTTTGTATTCTCATAACACATTAGAATAGTAATCACATAATATACATTGTGCCACCTGGCACTAGGTAATATCTACAAAGGATTATTTACACCTGACAGGGCCAACTGGACCACTGTCAGAACCATCACAAAGTGAACTTAGTAAATGTAGAACTTACAATAAATGTAGCACAAATTGTAGATGTAGAATACAACCAGTAATTACTGGCAAAACCTCGTACTCAGCATCGTCCTGCAATCATAAACCATATTATGCAGTCATCATCACATTAGGCGTGAAATCTATTCTGCGCCAACCTCACCAGCATAAACACATTATGCAATTATCTCATAAGTCTAAACGCATTAGACAATAACCTCCTAAGCATAACTCACATTAGGGGCATAAATCACGGTAGAGAATAATCTCACTAGCATAAACCCCAGTATGCCAATAACCTTATACATAAACCACAGTTAGAGGCATAAATCAGGGTGCGTAAATCACAATACAGGAATCACATTTCCTAGCATCACATAAATCACATTAGGGCGTGGTGCCCTACAAAACCAACAGTCCCCCTGGCCAACTGGCCTTCTCAAAAGGGGCTCGAATGCCCTATGTCCAACAAAGTCAGGGCTGCTGCCAAGGCAGCGGAATTCTCAAGTGCGCAATTGCGCATACCTAAACGTGGCAGCTGATGCTAATTGCCGTGCAGCTGTGAGAGTACTGGGGCAGAGGAGTGCATCTCACTCCTGTCTCCCTAACAATGCCCCCAAAGGAATGATGGCCTAAACGTTGCAGCTGCCCACTACTTGCTGGGTAGCTGTGAATGAACACAAGGCCTGGCACGCAATGTGCCCTCTGAACAAAGGTGCGCAACATTGCAGCTGCCCGCGCTGGTGCGGTGCAGCTGAGAATAAAGAACATGAAGGGGGCCCGGGCACATCTGCGCCTCCTCAGCCCCGCAGGGCTTCTTTACACAAAATTGCCCCCAAAACGTCGCAGTTGCCCACTGTCAAGCGGGGCAACTGTGAACACATCTGCAATGGGGCCCGGCACCTCAGTGCCCTCCGGACCCTCACGGGGTTTTCAAAGAAACCTGCCCCCCATGTTTGAGCCACACGGGCTCTTAAAGAAACTATTTCCAACGTTTGAGCGGCCCGCCACGGCAGGACCGCTCAGGCACCACCACTGCGCACAGTGGTGGCGAAAAATGCGCTTGGGAGCCCCGCTCTGGGGCCCTCGAAATCACCAATGCCCCCATCGTAGGAGCGGCCCGCAACGGCAGTCAGCACTCGCAAGGCGCCAGCATGCCTCCCCACTCACCGGAGTTCTGTGGGCTGCTCCTCCGGTCCTCGGGCGGCATGCACAGGAGAGCCCCCAGTCCTCGGGGGCTCTCTCTCGCTCTCTCTCCTCAATGCGGTGGGGGCAGGCACCACCAATGTGCCTCGTGCCCCCGGCGCCAGAATCACCACACTGCGGGGCTCTCCATAGCACACGGGACCTCCGCGTCACAGAATTCCTCCTCTTCCTGGCGGCTGAAGCTCCGCCCCAGGTCAGGCAGACGTGCCTGGCTTCCTGTTTTACGATCAGGGCAGCAGCGGTGATTTTCCCACATCTAGAACGTGGGGTGGGCTCCCGCTAAGGCAGACAACGCAGGGTGGGCACCCGCAGTAAAAATAAACATAAAGCGGCCATGTGGGGTGGGCACCTACCTTTAAAGAAAAACGCGGGTGGGCACCCGCAATTAAGCATCACAGGGGAATCCCTATGAGGGGGATTCCCTCACCAAGGGCTGCAGCTCAGCGCTGCGTAGCCCACGCTTCCTCTTCACCTGGGGACATTCAAAATAAAGCGCGCACAGGGCGCAGGATGCCACACGAAGTCCTGAAGACACAGAGAAAGCAGGAGGGTCCCAAAAATTCCTCAGAGATGAAGGGGCAATGCAAGGCCCAGGGAGGCAAGCCCTCATGGCAGCCCCCCCAGGGCCCCAGCAGCAGCATGCCCCGGCAGGATTCAGGAACCAAGACTGAACAATTTCATGGGGTCACAGCCCCTCTACTTATACCACAACTCTCTTTGTCTGCAGTGCAGGGCATGGGGAACCAGATGCAACTGGTTCAGGGGGGATTTGGAGCACTTTGTTTTCCAAGCTCCTCTTCCCCTTTGTCAGGTGGGGGCTAGGTGATCAGACACACCACAGGGGGCGGAGCCAGCTTTCACTAGGGCAGGAACCTTCCTATTCAGAGTCAGGGGATTACTCCTCCCACTACCCCCAGCCCAGAGGTCCTATTCAGCCCAGCGCTGACTCACCCTGCCCCTCCTGGAGCCACACACACCTCCCAGCCCCTGTCACTCACAAGCCAGACATGCAATTCACATCAGGCAGGCAGACACATAGCACACAGAAATGCCAACTTCTAGAAGTGGCATTTCTCCCACAGTCATAATAAATCTGCGCACACCATTGCGCAGCATTTATTCTCACAATTTCATACATACCAGACTTGACCACACTGCTCCTCTCATAACAGGAATTACCACTGACACACACTGACCAGGGAATCCCCAATGCATTCCTATGGGAGGGCAGGCCAAGCTCACCAATGTAACACAGAGAGCGCACGCACTTTCCACTGGACCACAGTGCGAAAGTGCCCAGAGGCCCAAAACCACCAACACCAGGTCACAGAAAAAGGCAAAAAGTTTAGGGGTGAACCTGCCAAAAAGGGCCAAGTCCAACAGTCATGCAGTCTCACTTGCATTGTCAGTGTGGCTCACAGACACGCAGCTTTGCTGGTTTTAACACGTGTGCATGGGTTGGTTGTGAGATTGGTGCTGTGTGGGGAGGGAAGCCTTAGTGCCGATAGTAGACAGGAGCCTCCTTGCTGTTTGTATGTGTGCTGCAGTGTGCCAAGGGGATCAGGGACATAATCCAGAGTCATTGTGGGTGTGCAGTGTGCTCTACTTAATTGTGCATGTGTGCCATTGTGCCCATCTCCACCCCGTCCCCCCAGTCCCTGTTCGGTACTCACCCTGGTGCTGTTGTGTCAGGTCATGTCGAGCAGTGTCTGGACCCCCAACTCCTGCCACCGTCTCCCCACGGATGACTGTGGCCACCATTTCCTCCATCTCATCCAGCTCCTGGTGTTCCGCTGGACTGCCACCTCCAGTCTGCATTGCTGCCTGATGGTTGTCAGCGATTTTCTTCTTGGTTTTGCGCGTCGCATCATTCCAGCGCCTCTTGACCTCTCCAATTGTCCTCCTCACTCCGACTGCATTCACCTTGTCCAGGATGGACTGCCATATTGCATTTTTATTTGCCAATGACACGTTGGAGGTGACGAACAGTTGTTGGTGGTGTTCTATCACCTCCGTGATGATGATCCTGTTTTCCTGCGGACTGAACCTCGTCTTCCTCGTCTTCTTCTCCTTGCCCTTCCGTGATCCAGAGGTCCCAGGCTGGTCCTTCTGGGGGCTTGTGGGGTTCTGGTCGTCCTCTGTACTTGCGCCGGCTTCCTCCATTGTGCTACGCAGTTTAAATTATTTTGTTTGTGTTTTTCGGTGCTTTTATAGTGCATTTTCCCGCATGTTGCGTGGGAATTGCAGGCCTGTCGCTGGTTATCGCAGATTTCTTTATCGCGGTTGGCCACATCGCAACTTTTTTCGCATTCGTGTTTTGCGTTTTTTTGCCGTCACGGTAATTTTATCGCGGTCATTTGACGCTTTAGCGTGAGACTATCGCATGGTACCGCCGTATTGAGAATGCAACGTGAACACAGCGTTATTTTCCCACGATAGACTGCGATGTGCAAAGTTGCGTTAAGCTAATTTTGCAATAATTATCACACGTTCTTGAGAATATCCCCCAATGAGTGCTTCTGTTATCCAGAACTGCCAAGGGCCGGACAATGCATCCATCCTAATGGCAGTTGCTTTAAGTTAAAATCAGTGTTCAGACCCTGATACCACATGAAAACAAGATCCCCAGCACGGGAGCCTGTGTCTTGTGCCTGCCCGCTGGAGTGCCAGAAAGGCCCTGCAGACAAGCTCTGCACAAAGGCTTCCCTCCTGGGAAAGATGTTTAGAAGAGCACTTTCAGGGGTCTGAACAATGCCATAATGTAATTCATATTTACAGAGCCACATGGGGCAATTTAATTACCCGCTCATCACAGTGCTGCTAAATTAATTGTGCTGTGGTTTGGGCTTTATTTCACCCATGGTGATATCCGAATTCTTATCCGCAGGTGGAAAAAAATGGGCTTATTTCACATGTTTGGAAATTTGACTGGCAAATTTGCTCAGCCTTATTTATGATGCAGTCTTCGTCCTTGTCTTAGCTCAATTTCCAGCAACTGCATGAAGTCCCACTTAGTGTTTATCAATGTGGGAAGATGATGCTATGCTGTACAAAAATGGATGCCCAATGCGGTAGCGATCAGTGGCATGTTTTATCAGAAAAACCCCAAACCTCATTAACATTAGGCAAACCTGACTGAGAGGCGTCTTGGAGCTGTTGGGCACTTCATTCTTATTGGACACTTTCTCACTCTAACGGTCTCCTATCTTCCTCTATCCTTAACTCTGCTTCTCACAGATACACTTGCGAGCACCAGCTGCAGTTCACTTGCGGAACACAAGCACAGGATGCAATTTAGTCTTGCATTGAAGCAGAAAACTTTAGAGCTTAGGGATGGGTAGTGGTACAGGGTGGTAAGGGTCATTTTAGGATTTAGGTGTAATAAGGTTGTGTAGTGGAAAAGAGTGGTAAGGGTAATTTTAGCGTTTAGAGGTGGGTCATTTTCTGAAATTGGGTTACTGGTTGAAGGGGCTGAAACCACACTCAAGCAGCAACCACTATTCCCATCATGGTGAAGTCAGAAGCAATCCGAAATATTCTGGGCTTAACCTTCTGGTAGCTAAGCACAAAGCAGTCAGGCATAACTTAGAGGCAATGTGTAAAATATTTATGCAGCATTCTGAACAGTAATAAAGTGAAAACATAACACAAGGGAAATCGCACACCAAGTTAGAAAAATAGAGTAAAATTTAAGAAATCAGTAAGGCCAGAGATATGATTAAAGTAAAAATAGTGCATAAAAGAACAAAACGCTAACTGTGGTTATCTGGCCGCTTCAGACGGGGACAAATTCATAAATTCAGGCCGACCGCCAAGGCGCACAGACCTTATACAGGGACTAAGTTAGACCCTTGAATCCTGGTTTGCAGAGGGATGCAAAATCCCGCATTGAGGATGCTTCAGGCAGTGGTAGTTCTGAGAAAGCTGCAGGGCTACGATGTGGAGTCCTGCATCGTCATCAAGGATGCAGTAGACAATGTTTTTGTGATGTGAAGCCCTGCATTGAAGTCCTGCATCCTTCAGGCCCACTTCCAAGGGTCCGGGACTGGGGTGGCACCACTTGGGGAGTAGGGCACACAGCAGGCAGAGTCCAGATGCTGGGTTCAAGGGGTTGGAGCCTTTTTTGTTGCTGAGGTTCTGTCAGGAGGCCAGTCAACTAGCCCTTGGAGTCACTCTGGTGCTCCTGGTTTCAAGATGCATGTCAAGTTCATTTCAACCAGGCAGCAGGGCAATACAGTAGCAGTCCTTCTGGCATAGCGGCATAGCAGTCCTTCTGAGTATTACACAGGTCCAGAGGTGTATTGAAGAGTTGGGTGCGAGGGTCCTCTATTTATATCTGGTGCACACTTTGAAGTAGGAGAAGGTTCTGGAGGTTTCTACCCACAGAGGTATTTGGAATTTCATACCTCCTTGCCTGGGCCCAAGCTTGCCTGCGGTAACAAAAAAACTAGTGGCAAACTCTTTGTGAGTGTGCTCAAGCAGCTTTATGATATGCAAGTGTGGTAAGTGACAGCCCTTTCCCCTCATTAAGTCAGAGATGGCCCATCCTGCCAACACCTGCTCTCCCTTTGTCTCAGGGTCTGAGAGTAATACCCAATTGCCAGCTACTCCTAGTCATGTGCCCCAGGACTTAAAATACAACTTTACTGTTAAAGAGGGTTTTAAATTACAACTCTCTCAACACCAAAATCAACATTCCCATCTGCTCCCAGTTGAAAGTTACCAATTATTAAATATAAGAAGTTAACCCAATGTTATCCCCAGTGGCGGCCACTATTTACCGGGGGTGGCGGGCAGGGCGGGGGATGGGGTGGGTTCTAATTGAACAAAAAGAAAAAAAAACACTTACCTTCAGGCCAGCCACCCGGCCGACTGCCGCCTCTCCGTCCGCTCGCCGCCACCGCCTCTCGCTCCAGGAAGCAGGAACAGGAAGCACCAAGGCTACTGACTCCCGTAGCCAATCACAGCGCTGCAATGTAGTGCTGTGATTGGTCTGCACACCGTGGATCGGCGCTCAGGCAGGGAACGGGATACCTGGGGTATGTTCTGCACCAAGGCTGTAATGCAGCCTGGGTGCAGAGCATGAAAAGTGGGCATGATGGTTTGGCCAGCCCGAGAGTGCTGGTCAAAGCATCACTGCGTACTTTGGAGTGGGAAACCTCTCCTCCCCTGCCATGCTCTGGCAGCCCAGCCCCACCCTGCCCCACACCA
This sequence comes from Calotriton arnoldi, assembly GCA_963921515.1. Lineage (NCBI taxonomy): Eukaryota > Metazoa > Chordata > Amphibia > Caudata > Salamandridae > Calotriton > Calotriton arnoldi. The sequence continues at coordinate 851,994 of CAWUFW010008409.1, forward strand.
GGAAAGGAAAACTGAAATGATAATGAAGCTAGTTATTATCATTTTAGTTTTCTTTAACTACTTCTCACAGAGCAGTGGGGCGACGCTCCTCCGCCTTAGCAGAGGAGCTGCCACTGGTTATCCCTTGGAAGAGGTAAGCCTGACAGTAGTGAAAAACGAATTTAGGGATTTTCACCATTAGGACAAGTAAAACTTGAAAGTACATGTCCAACTCTTTTAGTACACTGCACCTTGCCCTCTGGGCTGTTTAGTTCCTACCTTAGGGGTGGCCTATATGTATTAAAAAGGGAGGCTTAGGCCTGGCAAGACGTTAATCTTACTGGTTCAAAATGGCAGTTTAAAACTGGTCACACAGTCTGCAATGGCAGTTCTGAGACATGTTTTAAAAGGCTCATTAATTGGGTGGCACAATGGCAGAGGCCCACTAGAAACATTTTAGTTACAGGCCCTGGGTACATACAGTACCACTTTACTAGGGACTTACAAGAAACCTACATGTGCCAATTGGATGTAAGCCAATTTCACAATTTAAAGGTGATAGCACAAGCACTTTAGCACTGGTTAGCAGCGGTACAGTGCTCAGAGTCCTAAAGACAGCAAAAATTAAATCAGTAAAAACATGAGGATGGAAGGCAAAAAGTTGGGGAAAAATCACGCCAAGGATGTCAGGTGCAACAAATGGTCTGGCCAGGCTGGTGGCCTATGTTCTATATCCTTGATATTGACATTGTGAGAGATTTTTCAGGTTGTGTGTGCTTTTTGGAAATGTGAGGGTGAATTAATTGAGTTCTTAACCCCAACGTAGGTGTTCTAAGAAGGTTTGAAGCCATCCTACATCATAGGTTATCAGCTGGAACATTGAAATCACACAGAATCTTATAGATTCTTGACCTCTCTGTGAAGTTCAGATCATTTGGTAGCAAAGAAAGTCTACAAAGGAGAGGAGAGGAGTGAATAGGTTGGTCGACAACAGAAAATTTCAAAGCTCTATATGGCTATATGTCCACATAGCATTATGCATGCAGGTTTTAAGATCCCCCTAGGTTAGATGATTTTCAAGATGGAGTCACTTGCAGCAGAAAGCCAAGTTACTGTCAGGAACCAAACATGACTGTCCAGAATAAAAACAGGCCTTGAACATGTTGGTAACAGCATTCCAGGGACCTGTGTCCACCAGCCCACAAGGAAGCCATGAGTGGGGACATGCGTGAGCAGTCACCTGCTTCATAAACGTACAGTGTAAGGGGTTAAGTGCATAAGGTGAGAAAGGAAGCCAGGTCTGGTCACTTAATGGACCTATGCGCCCACTGTAGGTGCCTGTGTTTGACCTCATGGTCATAGGTTCCAATCCTGGCAGGGCCACTCAGCCTTTCATCCTTCTAAGGTTGATAAAATGAGTACTATTTTTTTTAACTGAGTTTTGTATAGCGCAAACTTGACCCGAAAGTATCAGAGCGCTTTACACGAGCACCAGTTGCATTACATGAGGACACATTCATTTTTGAGAAGGAGAGATTAAGTGATTTGCCCATAATTTATTTTTATTTATTTATTTTTATTTTCGAAGTTTTGTATAGCGCGAACAAGACCCAGCAGAGGGTAACAGAGCGCTTCACAGTAAGGAGTAAAACAAATTCAAGACAGTTTAGTATGGTCCTAGACAAAGTGAAATTATGTACATATGAATAACGGTTAGGTAAAATAAGATAAAGACATGTTAAGAAGACATAGTATTTCAATTCCGGACAATTTTGCAAATTTCAGTACAGTCAAATCTTATCTGTCAGGCAGTCTACACACACCAAGAGTCATGGAGAAGAGTTTGGGATAGCCGGCAAGGTAAGAAGTAGGTAGAGAGGTACAAGATCTTAGAACTTCCTCAGGAAGCAGTGATTGAAGGAGTGTGGAGAGTCATTCCAGAGAGGGGCATGACGAGATGAGATCAGTTGAAGTTTAATGAGTCAAGGTGGGAGGGGTGTGTTAAGGATTTAAGGGAGAAATTTGCTCATCAGAAAGGCTTTAGTTTCCGTTTTGAATGTTTAGGTAGAAGAGATTCTTCTGATGCTCGGGGGAAGAGAGTTCCAAATTCTTGGTGCAGCTCCGGAGAATGCTCTATCAAACGTTTTTTTTTTGCTGAAGCAGGAAGGTTTTAAGAGCAGATTGTCGGCGCTCCTGGTGAGTCTGTTTCCACCCGATAGCGTAAGTTTCTGGGCTAGGTATTGGGGCGTCTTGTGGTGTAAGGCTTTATGAGTGATGCAGGCCATCTTTAGCTGTATTCTCTCTTCATAGGGCAGCCAGTTGAAGGCTTTCAGGTGTGGCGAGATGTGGTCAAATTTTCTAGAACCAGTCTTACGGCTGCGTGGAGGCAACCTTTTAAAGGGGCTGTGGAGATCTTGGGAAGCCCCGATAGTGTTGTACATCCGTATTCCAGCCTCGAGATGACTAACGCTTGAACTGCAGTTTTGAGGTCCAGGGTCTCGATGAATGGTTTCATTTTTCTGAGATAGCTGAGGTGAAAGCGGGCATTTTTAGCTAGCATGTTTAGGTTCTTATCTAGCTTGATTCCAAGTGATGTGGTGGAGTCCACTAGGATCGGGGCACTGTTTAAAGCAGTGATTATCTTGGTCCAGTCCAACAACGTCGTAGTTTTTTTGGAGGGGAATTAGAAGGAATTCATTTTTTTTCGAGTTTAGCTTAAGGTGGTTGGTGGTTAGCTAGTGGACTGTTTTTTCAAGAGCATGATTCATCAACTTGATCTCTTCAAGGGAGGAGACCTTGATGTATAACTGAGTGTCATCTGCGTACAATAGGAAGGAGATATTCGACTGTTGTAGTAAGTCAGTTAGAGGTTCGATGTAGAGGTTGAATAGCACAGGGGATAAGGTAGAGCCTTGTGGTACTCCTAAAAGATGAGGAGATGGAGGAGATAGATTCTTGTTCACCATAAACCTTTGCGTCCTGTTTTCCAAGAAGGATTTGAACCATTGAAGGACTGTGCCTGATAGTCCCATCCTGTTTTCTAGCGTCTCAAGAATTTTGCAATGATTAACCGTATCGAAGGCGGATGAGAGGTCAAGCAGCACTAGCAGACAAGTTTCATTCCGGTCGAGTGCGAGTAGGGCGTCGTCTACAATGTGTAAAATAACCGTTTCGGTGCTGTGTCCAGGTCTGAATCCAGATTGGCAGTCGTCCAGAAGCTTGAAATTTGTGATGTGTTGATTTAATTGCTGTTGAACACATTTTTCCAAGACCTTGGCTAGCATGGGAATGTTGGTTATTGGTCGGAAGTTATTTGGGTCAGAGGGGCTATCTGAAGGTGTTTTCAGAATGGGGGTGACTTGACCAATTTTTAGGCAATTCGGGATGGATCCTTGCGAGAGCGAAGCATTGATGATTTTGGTCCAGAGAGGGGTGATGATGTGGTAGATAGGCAATTAGAGGAGAGAGGGTCATTGAAGTGGTTGTTGGGTTTGATAGTCGATAACATTTTTGAAATATCATTGAAATCCTAAAGCTTAAAGGATGACCATAGAGCATTATTTTTGGACGATGGCCAGGTGGGTTGGATTAGATCAACGGCTTGAAGTTTCTGTGGAGTAGCTGAGTTGATTGCGGCCATCTGAAGCTCAATCTGTAATGCGTTGGCTTTGGTTGTGAAGAAGAACTAGAGTTCTTCACTGCTTAGCTGCGATTTTGCGGGCAAGAGAATCACAGGATGTTGCGCATCCTTGCCAAGTCTCGAGCCCGGTTACCCAGATTTGAGGTCGACTGCCCTAGCCGTTAGGCCACATCCTCTCCCCGTTGAGGTGGGTAACAATCAACATCTGTTATTCAGTGCCAAGATACCCTTCTGGGTGAACGTGTGCTTTACAAATACACGTTATATATATATCGCCCGTATCAAGACTATGCTGCTCGTTTTTTTAGCTGTCATTGCTGGGAGATCACTAATTGCTCCAAAATGGCACCACAGATAATGTAAAACAGCAGCTTAAAAGAAACCGCAAAATCCCTATAACTCAACATGATATCTCATAGCCATATGCTCATGATCTACACTTAAATAGGTTTTGTTGATGAACTTAGTTGAAACCGAACACAACAACGTTTACTAGAATGAAAACCTCATATTCAAATGAAAACACAATCTATTATGTAATCCATGTTTAATGCTTATATACTTATATGTCCTGAATCAGCTGTTAGTTAACATCTAGTTGTTTTATATAACAGAGAACATAAATCAATAAATAACAATATGGTGTGATATAACCAAACACAGGGGGCGACATTCTCTGCCTGTGAGCAGGAGGAACACTCTTAAATTATGTTTTATTGCAGTTAAAATCATGTGGGCAGGAGAGCACACTTTGACAAACACCTTAATTAAAATGTAGTGCTAGCAACCGTCTGCATCATACAATAAATACAATCTTTGGAAATAATGAGAACACTAAGGGAATTCAGGAGGAACTCTTAGGACGTTTCCAAATATTTACAAATTAAAGATGTATCACAGACCTTTCTACTGCTGAAGAATTACACTTGTTAGACAGTGATGCTCTAAACCATTTTTATAAAGCTCCTTCATATGACTTCATGTTTTATTAATATAATGCCTGCAGCCACAGAGACCTTCAAGAGAAATTACTTCCCTTTTAATGTGTACAAACAATGTACACACACATTGCTAGCAGTTGAGTTTGCACCACCTCTTTGGCTAAGGCTGTAACCCAAGCAGTGGCGAAACCTGTTCTCTCTACCAGCACTTGCAATGAAATGTAGCTAGCAAACAGTGCTTAATTTGAGTTGTTGGTTGCAAGTAAGGCCCACCTGCAATCTTTTTTAGAGGTAATGGGACTTATTTTTAGTCATCAGAATTTGACCGAATACAAGAGAGAGAAAGGCAGCAAATAGGGAAAGGAGGAGGAAGAAAAGGAGGGAAAAACAGTGACAAAGGGTGAAAGCAGGGATTAAAAAAAATAACCTTCAAGAGTGTGATGAACGTTCTCAGAGTGTATGTTAGTGAAAGAAATAGGCATGAAATACAGCACTAGAATTCAGCAGCAACTCTGGCACGCTTTTGAGAAAAATGGGGCCCTGCACTTGTTTTATTTGCAAACCTTTGTAACCTAAACATCATAGTTTCCTGTGCCAGTAATATAGGTTGGTGGGTTACTGCTTCTGCTGCACAAGCCTTGGAAATTGACACCTGAAGGTCATAAGCTTATGATTCAAATGAATTCGATCAGCAGGCTTAGTGTCTGCTAGAGTAATCAGTTTTGTAAGGTGCAAGTCGCTAACTGTAAAACTAGTATGCTAGTTTGTTGGGTTCATACACACGGTTGCGGCTGATAAACTTTAAAAGTGGTAGGGCATAATCTTTTGCTTGAATTCCAGAGACTAAGATTGAGTTCTACTTGGTAGGTTCTAGGGATTCGCTCACATTTACTCTTACTCTCTCACTCATTCTCACTCAGTCTCATTCACTTACTCTCATGAACATTTGCACTCACTTTTAGTTACTCTGACTCCCTCAGCATCACTGACTTACGCAGCATCACTTATACTAACTTTTAGCCACTCAGTCTCACTCATTCTCAATTTCTCTCACTCAGTTTAATTCATTCTGAGTCATCCATTCTCACTGTGACTCACTCAGTGACACTCAGTCTCACTCATTCTGACTCACTCAATCTCACTGTGACTCACTCATTCTCAGGCTCACTCAGTTTCACACAGTATCATTCAGACTCACTCATTCCCTCTCAGTCTCACTTAGTCTCTCTCTGATTCGCTTGTTCTCTGTGATTCACGTAGTCTCACTTATTATGATTCACTAAATCTCACTCTAACTCCTTCATACACACTAAGGGCCTGATTTAGATATTAGCGGGACTAACGTCGTCCCTCTGTGGCAAGTTTACAAGTACTCTGCCAAGCTGACCGAATCCCACCCGCCCTATTTAGATGTGTGCTGGCTGAACCACAGTCTGCGTCGACAGGTTGTTTTCGTCATGTAAACTGTTCAAAGCTGTTGACCCAGAGGACTTATCTGCTGGCTAACATTATTCCATCGCCACCACGGTGGCAGGATTTCACTGAGTCTATTTACTCTTCACAGTTATGATGGCGGTGTTCTAGCAGCGAGTTGCTGACAGAGTGGTTCTGTCGCAGGACACGGTCAACATTGGATAGTTCCCGTGAATGTTGGATGGATGCTAGCATCATACACATGATGTGTTTTGCCTAATTGTTTACACCTGCATACCACCCTATAAAACACACTGCATTTCAGATCATGATCCTCTGCGATTTCAGCACAACACAACATTTTCATAGAGAAGTTTTGTGAGAGTAATCTGGGTTTATATTTTTGCTCCCTCTATTTCTTGTGCATCTTACATTTTATTTAATTTTACTTATGGGTTCATAAATTCATTTCATTTAACTACATTATAATGGCAGGGAGGAGAAATCCCCATTTTACAGAGGGAGAATTGCTAGTCATGGAGGATGAAATTATTAGAGTAGAACCATAATTGTTTGGAGCCCAAGTCCAAAATACAACCATATCTCAGAAAAGGCAAATGTGGGCCAGATTAGTTGATAGAGTGAATGCTGTAGCAAACAACCTGTGCACATAGGAGGAAATTAGGAAGAGGTGGAACGACCCTGGGGAGAGTGCATTCCCTAGCCTCTAAGCATCACTTGGAGGCCCAGAGGACTGGTGGTGGTTCTCCCAGCCCCCTTACAACATTTTACCTGAAAGGAGAAGATCTTGCAGATCCTACTTCCTGCAATATTGACAGGAATCCCTGGTAGAGTGGAGACTGGTACGTTATACTTTTGAATGTGTCACTAAACCTACATTTTGCATTTCATTTTAATTTAGCTGTTGCTAAGTGTTTTGCACCAAAAACATATAAACCTAGATATATTAGGATAACATTTTTTGACTTCTTTGAATATATTTTGTTGTAATTAAGATTAGAGGTTTCAATGTCCATTACAGTTCACATGATGTAATGGTGCTTTTACACCAAATAACATATTTCATATATGTGTTTTATTCTAAATGTCAGATTTTTGTTCTCACTGCATATTTCCACTTGGTATGTTTAACATACTATATTGCAACTGTTGTGCATGTTTCATTGAAATGACTAAAACTACCATGATGCCTTATTTTCATTATGTGAAAATAATATTACAATGTAACTTTGCTCTTTCTCTCTTTTATGTCAAATATTTGCATATGTTGGAGTGGTATGTAGTTTATCAATCTATATTTCATGCTATGTTTTAAATTTGTTTGTGTTTAATGCTGTATGTTGTCTTATCCTTGGTATCTCATTGAATTGAAGATATTTGTTTCACAAATCAAAGTTTTCTCACTTACAAATGGGAAGGTATTGAACTGTGTATGCTGAATACAAGTTGCCTTTTTTAACCCCTTCGCTGCTGAACCCCCCCCGCCCCGTGCTAAGCCTTTTTTTTGGCTATTTGGGGTAGTTCGCGCTTAGGCCCCTGTAATGTTTTGTCCACATAAGGTATCCACACCAAATTTGCGACCTTTTCTTCCAACATCATGGGAATTTTAAAGGTACCCAGGGTTTGTTGATTCCCCTGGAGGGGACCCAGAAATTAGCCAAAATACAGCAACATTTTGTTTTTTTGGGGGAAAATGGGAAAAAGTGCTGCAGAAGAAAGCGTCTGGGTTTTCCCTCCAAATGGTATCAACAAAGGGTTTTTGGTGCTGAAATCACCATCTTCCCAGCTTTTAGGGACAGACAGACTTTTGTCAGAAAACCAAAATGTTATCCACAGTTTTGGCATTTTACTGGGACATAGCCTATTTTTGCTATTTTTCATGCTTTCAACCTCCTTCCAGTTAATGGTAGAAATGGGTATGAAAGCGATAATGGTTCCCGGAAAGCTATATATTTCAGAAAAGTAAACAAAACACTGAATACAGCAAGAGGTCATTTGTGTAGATCCTTATAAGTTTTTTTTATAGAAACTAACAGTTGAAAATAAGAAAAATTGAAAATGAGTTGAAAAAAACAGCCATTTGTGCCAACGTTTTCACCTGTAACTTCTTCTAAGTATGACAGATTTTTTAAAGCAATATACCGTTACATTTGCTGGACCCATTTGGTTATGGGGATATATAGGACTTGTAGGTTCACCAAGAACCCGAGGAACCCAGAGCCAATAACTGAGCTGCATCTTGCAATGGTTTTTCATTGTGTACCGGGTATTTAGCAATTCATTTGGTAAAATATAAAGAGTGAAAAATAGGTATCATGGACACCTATGTATTTCCGAAATGGGAAAAAAATATAGGGGCATATTAGCAAGACCGGTGATAAAATTATCGCCGTTTTAGCGGCAGGAAACTGCCGCTAAAATGGCGATAATGGGCTTGCTAATATGCGTTATAGAATTCCAATAGAAGCCCAGGTTAGATGTCCTGCACATCTAACCTGGGCTTCTATTGAATTCTATAACGCATATTAGCAAGCCCATTATCGCCGCTTTAGCAGCAGTTTCCTGCCGCTAAAACGCCGATAATTTTATCGCCGGTCTTGCTAATATGCCCCATAGAGTTTAGAAGCAGTAGCTATTTGCACATCTCCGAAACTGTGGGTACCCATACTATCATGTGAATTATAGGACATTTTTCAAAGTGACTTCTTTTTTACACATTGTCTTATTTTTGGAAGGCAAAAATGCATAGAAAGTCAATAGGTAATAACAGTTGCTCTACAAATCTGTGTTCCCCTAAGTCTCCCAATAAAAATGGTACCTCACTTGTGTGGGTAGGCCTAGTGCCGGGACAGGAAACAGGCCAAAACGCAATATGGACACACCACATTTGTACAGTGAAAATTCCTATACATTTTTTTAAACTAGACACCTAGAGGAATCCAGGAAGGGGTGACTTGAGTGGCTCTCACCAGGTTCTGTTACCCAGAATCCCTTGCAAACCTCAAACTTTGTCACTAAAAACACATTCTCCTCACATTTCTGTGATGGAAAGTTCTGGAATCTGTGTGGATCCACAACATTCAACCCACCACACATTCCCCAAAGTTTTCTGATAAAAATGGTACCTCACTTGTGTGGGTAGGCCTAGCGCCCGCGACAGGAAACAGGCCAAAACGCAATATGGACACACCACATTTGTACAGTGAAAACTGACCCTTTTTTTAAAACTGCCTAGCTGTGGATTTTGAACCCTAGCTCTGCTGGCAGCTAGGGAAACCTAGCAAACCTATACATTTTTGAAAACTAGACACCCAGGGGAATCTTGGAGGGGATGACTTGTGTGGCTGTCTCCAGGTTCTGTTACCCAGAATCCCTTGCAAATCTCAAACTTTGTCACAAAAAACAAATTTTCCTCACATTTCTGTGATGGAAAGTTCTGGAATCTGCGTGGATCCACAAACTTCCACCCACCCCGCATTCCACAAGGTCTTCCGCTAAAAATGATACCTCACTTGTGTGGGTAGGCCTAGTGCCCCCAACAGGAAACAGGCCAAAACGCAATGTGGACACACCACATTTTTACAGTAAGAACTGACCCTTTTTTTCAAAGTGCCTAGCTGTGGATTTTGAAACCTTGCTCTGCCGGTACCCAGGGAAACCTAGCAAACCTATATATTTTTGAAAACTAGACACTAAGGGGAATTCAGGAGGGGGTGACTTGTGTGGCTCACACCAGGTTCTGTTACCCACAATCCTTTGCAAACCTCAAACTTGCGTGGGTCCGCAAACTTTCACCCACCCCACATTCTCCAAAGACTCACAATAAAAATGGCACCTCACTTGTGTGGGTGGGCCAAGTGCCCGCCGCAGGGAAGGGCCCAAAACGTATTGTGGAGATATCAAAATGAGCTATCACAAAACGACCTGGTTTTGCAAAGAGGCACACCTGGGTTTTTGGCCCAGCGCTCAGCGGCCATCTAGGGAAGCCTAGCAAACCCAGAAATCTTTAAAAACTAGACACCTGGGGAGTTCAGGGAGGTATGGCTTGTGTGGACCCCCCAACGTGTTCCTACCCAGAATCCCCTGCAAACCTCAAATTTAGCTGAAAAAAACTAACTTTTCTCAAATTTCTGTGTGAAAAAGTTGTAGGATCACCAGGCTGACAAAAATGTCCTACCAACCAGAGTTCCCCCTGGTCTCCCGATTAAAATGGCACCTCACTTGTGTGAGTAGGCCAAGTACCCGCAACAGGCAAGGGCCCAAAATGTATTGTGGAGACATCAAAATTACCTATCACAAAACAACCTGTTATGCAAGGGGGGGAGCACTTGGGTTTTTGGCCCTGGGCTCAGTGGCCATCTAGGGAAACATATCAAACTCACACATTTCTGAAAACTAGACACCCTGGGGAGTCCAGGGAGGTATGGCTCGCATGGATCCCCCAACGTATCCCTACCCAGAATCCCTTGCAAACCTCAAATGTAGCTGAAAAAATCAAATGTTTCTCAAATTTCTGTGTGGAAAAGTTGTGGGATCACCGTGCTGAAGCAAATCTCCTATAACCCAGCGTTCCCCCAGGTCTACCGATAAAAATGGTATCTCACTCGTGTGGGTGGGCCAAGTGCCCGCGACAGGCAAGGGCCCAAAACGTATTGTGGAGACATCAAAATTACCTATCACAAATCGACCTGGTTTTGCAAGGGAGGGCACCTGGGCTTTTGGCCAGGGCTCGGCGGCCATCTAGGGAAACCTACTAAACCCACACATTTCAGAGAACTAGACACCCTGGGGAGTCCAGTGAGGTATGGCTTGTGTGGATCCCCCAACGTTTTCCTACCCAGAATCCCCTGCAAACCTCAAATTTAGCTAACAAAATCACTTTTTCCACACATTTTTGTGTGGGAACACCGTGCCGGCACAAATGTCCTACCACCCAGCATTCCCCTTGGTCTCCCAAGTTAAATGTTACCTCACTTGTGTGGCTGTCCAATGCAGAATCGGCTAAAAACGTATTTATTTAAAAATGTAGCGCTTAGAATTCACTGGGCTGTATTCTTAATCCCTAAGTTTTTGGCCCTTCCCAGTCACAGGCCCTTGGCCCACCCACACAAGTGAAGTATCATTTTACTCGGGAGAACAGGGGGAATGCTGGGTCTTAGGACATTTGTGCCGGCACAGTGATCCCACACACTAATGTGTGGAAAAAGTGATTTTTCAGCTAAATATCAGGTTTGCAGGGGATTCTGGGTAGGAAAAACGTTGGGGGATCAATGCAAGCCATACCTCTCTGGACTCCCCAGGGTGTCTAGTTTTCAGGAATGTGTGGGTTTGGTATGTTTTCCTAGATGGCCACCGAGCCCGAGGCAAAAAACCAAGGTGTCCCCCTTGCAAAACCAGGTTGTTTTGTGATAGGTAATTTTGATGTCTCCACAATACAGTTTGGGCCCTTGCCTGTCGTGAGTACTTGGCCCACCCACACGAGAGAAGTACCTTTTTATTGGGAGACCTGGGGGAACGCTGAGTTATAGAAAATTTGTGTCAGCCCGGTGATCCCACTACTTTCCCACACAGAAATTTGAGAAAAATTTCATTTTTTCAGCTAAATTTGAGGTTTGCAGGGGATTCTAGGTAGGAAAACTTTGGGCGATCGACACAAGTCATGCCTGCCTGGACTCCCCGGGTCAATAGTTTTCAGAAATGTGTGGGTTTGGTAGGTTTCCCAAGATGGCCGCTGAGCCCGGGGCCAAAAACCCAGGTGACCCCCCTTGCAAAACCAGGTTATTTTGTGATGGGTAATTTTGATGTCTCCACAGTACGTTTTGGGCCTTACCTGTCGCGGGTTCTTGGCCCACCTACACAAGTGAGGTACCATTTTTATCGAGAGACCTGGGGGAATGCTGGGTGGTAGGAAATTTTTGTCACCCCAGTGAACCTACAACTTTCCCACACAGAAATTTGAGAAAAATTTGATTTTTTTCAGCTAAATTTGTGGTTTGCAGGGGATTCTGGGTAGGAAAACGTTGGGGGTCCACACAAGCCATACCTCCATGAACTCTCCCGGGTGTCTAGTTTTCAAAGATATTCGGGTTTGGTAGGTTTTCCTAGATGGCTGCCGAGCGCATGGCCAAAAACTCAGGTGACCCCCCCCTTGCAAAACCAGGTTGTTTTGTGATAGGTAATTTTGATGTCACCACAATGTTTTGGGCCCTTCCTTGCCGCCGGCACTTGGCCCACCCACACAAGTGAGGTACCATTTTTATCAGGAGACTTCGGACAATGCGGGGTGGGTGGAAGTTTGTGGACTCATACACATTCCAGAACATTCCATAACATAAATGTGGGTAAAATGTGTTTTTCTTTTACAAAGTTTGAGGTTTGTAAGGGATTCTGGGTAACAGAACCTGGTGAGAGCCACACAAGTCACCCCATCCTGGATTCCCCTGGGTGTCTAGTTTTCAAAAATGTATAGGTTTCCTAGGTTTCCCTAGGTGCAGGCAGAGCTAGGGTTCAGAATCCACAACTAGGCACTTTCCCAAAAAAGAGTCAGTTTTCACTGTACAAATGTGGTGTGTCCTTGTTGTGTTTTGGGCCGTTTCCTGTCACAGGCTTTAGGCCTACCCACACAAGGGAGGTACCAGTTTTTTCAGGAGACTTTTGGGAATTCGGGGTAGGTAGAAGTTTGTGGATCCACGCAGCTTCCAGAACTTTCCATCACAGAAATGTTTGAGGTTTGCAAGGCATTCTGAGCAACAGAATCTGGTGAGAGGCATACAAGTTACACCATTCTGGATTCCCCTTGGTGTCTAGTTTTCAAAAATTTACAGGTTTGCTAGGTTTCCCTAGGTGCCGGCGGCTCTAGGGACCAAAATCCACAGCTAGGCACATTGCGAAAAAAAGGTCAGTGCCTTGTGGCCTTCTGCTGCCTTGGGAGGGGGGGGCAGAAAGACTGTGACTATTTTTTGTGGGGTGGGTGCATTGGTATGCCCATTCTGGGCAGTCCCCACCCCTACGTACAAAAAAGCCAGCGTAATCCCTTTGCCTAGTGGGCCCTCTTCCCCCCCTGGGGGGGCAGATCAGGGGCTATTGCCCCAACTTCCTCTTGGGGGGGGAAAAGTCTTTGGCATTTTTTTAGGAGGGTGGGGGCATTGGCATGCCCATTCTGGGCAGCTCCCACTACGAATTTCGGAAAAAAAAATCCCTGGTGCCTAGTGGACTTTCTGCCCCCGGGGGGCAGATAAGGGTCTATTGCCCCATCTTCCTCCTGTGGGGCAGAAAGACTGTGGCAGACAGCTCCAGTGTGTCACACTTGGTCTATGCCTACACCTCCCACTCCAGCTGTTACTACCCCTCAGTCTATGGAGACCTCCACTTCCTGTGTCCAAACCAATATCACCCCAATCTTGTGCCCCCCAGTCCTTTCTGCGGTTCAACAAATACCATCACCACCTCCAGTTCAGCCAGGAACCAGTGGGATGGGGCACACTGGGTCAAGGCCAAAGAGTAGTGGGGGTAGGGGCCGTGGGATTGATACTGTAGCCCAGCAAAGTGAGGCTACTGGGTTTACTGTCACCCATGCAACCATCGCCCAAGTCTTGGGATCCCTCCATCAGTCCCATGACATTATGGGCCCGGTCCTTACAGAATTCTGGGAGGTGAAGCAGTTGCAGAGAGAGCACAATGTACAGATGGAGAATCTGAACTCCATTTCGGGCTCCCTGACTGGGGTGCTACATGACATTTACAATCATATGTGCAGGGCTTTTCCAGCACCATCTTACCCTTTCTGTGGCCCAACAACATCTGGGCTAACTACATCTGCCTCAGCCACAGAAAGGGAGGCCCTTCCACAAGAGACAACACCTGCATCCACCGCAGTCCCTGCAACTGTGGATCCACAAGCCAGCCGCAGGAGCACACGTTCATCCGGATCACCAGGAGAAGATGGCAAGACCACCACCACTAAGAGACGTAGAACCTATTCTCCTCCATTTGTGATATCATTCACTCTGTGGACTATTTTCAGGACACAGTTACCTTTCTGATGCTAGTTGTATTTTGGACATTGGATTTCAAACATTTTTGGCTCTTCAATAATAGTTTCATTCACCATGATTGACTTTTATAATTTTTGTTAGTTCTTTTTGTTTACATCCTGATTTAGTTTATTTGGTGTTGTTGAATAAAAACAAAACTAACAAAGACAAAGACTGCTGTTGTATTTTTTCTCAATTACTTTATCAATTGTTTACTTCCATCACACATATTAAAATGTAAAACATAAAATGATTGCTTATTCATAAATAAGTGCCATGTACCTAATGTTTCTCACAATCTCCCAAAATGACCAAAACAGAACAAATAGCACCTACCCAAATAAAATAAAATCAAAATAAGCTTTATTCGATTTAAAAGATTAAATCATAAAAGCACATTGTAACACATAATATTAAAAACAGTCATAAGTTCATAAAAGTACATTATAGCACATGATATAAAAAACAGAAATAACGGCTTAGTGTTAAAAATATTTAAAATTACATCTTTTCAGACTTTAAAAAGCCTGGTCCATAGTCCACATTGTTTTCCTAGATCTAATCACACCTTTCAGATACGTAGCTAGTGGGCTGATAAATGCATTGTGTTCTAGAAGTTGAAATATAAGAAAGGCTGGGCGGCATTGTCTCAGGCCTAACCACCTTAATATAGGTACAACCCATCTTTTCCTTAAAATGGTATAAAATTTACAGAATAATAACATATGCATTGTGGATTGCATAGATAGATCATCACATGGGCACAGGCATAAGGTTCTCGACCAGTCATTCATAGCTGGGAAGGTTGTTAGTCTATGGAAGTTCCCTAAGCGAAAATGGGTCAACAACATCCTGTCGTACCCCCCTGTTACAGTTACAAGGTATGGTTGCACACCAAAGTGAAGTAGTAGCCTTTGATTTTCCCTGACTGGGCTTTACTATTTCAGAAGAGAATCTAGTTGTCTCCAAAAGCTCTAAACAGTCAATCTTAAATGGTTTCCTTGAAATTGTGGTAATGCTACCTGGATCATCAAAGTATTCGGGGTGCCCAAGGTCTGACATAAAATTCTTTACATATTTTATCCAGGGAATATAAAGCATCATTTGAAGCTTAAGACAATCGTTCAGAACATCCCGATTAAAACTAGTAAAAGTTGTTGACCACATCTTATGCCATAAGAGGATCGGTTCGATCTTAATTAGATCTGATATGTATGGCATCCCAAGCGTTGCATGACAAATATAGGTGGCGGTGCTATTTGGGGCCGCGAGTAGGTACCTCAAAAAAGCGTTATCAATTAATTGCAGGGGCTGTGTATCTGCATAGACCCAGATGCCAGCACCATACATGGCCGTTGGGACACACTTTGCTTTATATATCTCTATTAGTTCCACAACCGGCCTTCTACCCAATTTTCTAGCAAAATTAGCTAGTGGTGCTGTGACTTTTGAGAATAACAATTTTCGTTCTAAAATTGCATCGGACCAGGACCCCTTATGATCGAAGAGTATCCCCAGATATGAAAATCTATTGATGAACTCAATCTTCTTATTATTAATATAAATGTCTCGGCATTTTACACTATTGGAACCACATTTCATATTGTATGTTTTAGTGGTGTTTATTTGAAGGCTCAAGTTTGACATAAAGGTTGAGAAACTGGTAACGACTCTTTGCAGCCCAAGTTGTGTGCGTGACATCAAAACCGCATCGTCCTTGTACAACAATGCTGAAATTGGGCACTTATCGATGTATGGCAAGTCCTGGCACTCGCTGGTTAAAACTGGACCCAAGCCATTAATATACAAAGTAAAAAGGAAGGGGGCAAGCACACATCCTTGTCTCACCCCCTTTCTTACTGGAAACTTGGCAGTACACTCTCCGAAACCACCATAACGTACCCTGGTGTGCGCGTCTTGATATAGCTGCCTCAGGAAGTTGATGAGTTGTGTTTCTACGCCCAAGTCCTCTAAAATGCTCCAGAGTTTGTCATGTCTGACACAGTCAAACGTGGAACTAAGATCTTCGAATGCCAGGTAAAGTTTCCCACATTTGGCCCGTGTATATTTTCCCAAAATGATATTTAAATTTAGCCCTTGTTCAATAGTGCCAAGGCCCTGTCGAAAACCATATTGCAGTTCAGTGATCACCCCAGCATCCTCAGCCCAAGTCTGCAGTCTATTCAATAGGATACGGCCAGCCACTTTAACAAAAGCATCTAATAATGATATTGGTCGGTAACATGCGGGGTTGTTGCGGTCGCCCTTCTTAAAGATTGGAACTAATATCGATTCGGACCAAGATGGAATAAAACCATGGTTGCAACAAGCTTTCAAGACCAATGTTAGTAGTGGACCCCAGAGTGAGGGATTTTATTTATATAGATCCACCGGCACTCCATCTGGGCCTGGGGCTTTACAGACCGCACTTGCATTTATAGCATGGATGACTTCATCCAATGTAAAGTCAATATTATGTGGATAAAAATTAAGTAATTCTGACACCTACCCAACTGAAGTATCTTATTAAGTTGTCAGAAATAAATGTTTGTCATAGTTTACAAAAAAAAATTACAACCCATGCATAATCCCAATAATTAGTGCCATTTTAACATTTACAGTTCAAGACATTATCACCATGGCAGACTGTGATATAATCCAAAATCCAAAAAAAGCAGATTCAGTAGGCAAACTAGCATTGATGTCTGTCATCAGCTGGAGCCTGATCTTCTGGGTTAGAATAGTAATCCCACATCAATAACACCAATAGTGAAAATCCTGGAATTACTCCATTTTGTGGCCACAGGATCATTCCAAGACATCGTTGCAATATCTGGTGCAATGTCACAACCACCTTTAAGTGGTGTAATACTAGACATTCTTTCTACAATGATAAGTCACATCAATAGCTTCTTACACTTAACACAAAAGGAGGATTTAATCAATGTGAAGGGATATTAGTATGCTTTGGGTCGAATGCCACATATGGTTAGAGCAATTTAAAAAGCACATATTGGCTTGGTGACACCTTTCAACAGAAAAGAAGTCTACTGCAATCTTAAAACTTCAAATCAATAACTGTGCATGTTGTCTATGTATAAGATATGTACACCTAAAGTGTATGTGTCTTTTACTGGTTCAATCTATGTTCACTTTGTACTATGCAACAACAGCATATTACTGCAAATGCCACAAATTTGAAATGTCAAATGAAGATGACATGGTGAAGGGTCCTAAAACAGATAAAAACAAAAATATTGATTGAATTACATTGCAAAATAGACAACTTACAAATTAATAATTTAGAGGACACAATTCCTAAGAACAATCAAAGATAAACAGTGTAATGAACAGAGTAGTCAATGTGTCAAACATCTTTGCCCCGGATTTAATTTAACTTGGCCTTTCTAAAAGGTGTCCAGCACAGACTTTTCTCCTCATTACATTACAAGTTGTTTTAACATTTCATGTAGCAAAATATAAATATATATTTGCACTCATGTGAAGAAGTTGTCAATGACATCTTGATGTGTGTCAATAACTTCCTATTCTCCACTATGATCTTCATTTGGCATTTCAACATCCTCACCTGGAAGCTCTTCATGGTCTTTTTTATCTGCAATTTATGGGATGTTCCGTCGCAGGGCTATGTTGTTTAACATGCAGCATGCCATAGTAATTATGCACACCTTATTGGATGAGTAGAAGAGGGTATCACCAGTCTTGTACAGACATCAAAACCTGGCCTTTAGGAGCCCAAAAGCCCGCTCTACTGGCCTCCGTGTTCTTCCATGGGCCTCATTGAAGAAGACTTCCCCTGGAATAGTTAGATTCCTCAGCAGTGCTAACAACCATCATCGGCCAGGATAAGCTGTGTCTCCTATATGGAAAAAATAAAATGAGCCAAAATATGTAACAACATTTTAGATCATTACTCTTTAAATTAACCAAAAATAATATGACAGATTGTAGTTACTTACAAACCCGGCTGTCTCAGGTACAAGTCATGGCATTTGCTGGGGTATATTGCTATTCCACAGTATAAAGGAATCATGGGTTGATCTAGAAAAAAGCGCACAGACACTTGTGATGTACAAATTAAGTAAGCAGACAACTTGCACATTGATTGAATGGAAGTTCTTCTGATTCCGGTAGACTTGTTCCCTAGCATGTGGAGGTGCTAAGGCAATATGTGTGCCATCAATTTCTCCAGACACATTTGGTAGATGACCCAAAGCATAAAAATCTCCCTTCACATTTGCAAAATCATCATGTCATGGAAACTAGATGAAGCTGTTGATGTGTCTCGTCATTGAAGAAACAACTTCTTGTAGCACACCACTGAAATTTGGTTGTGACATTCCATCAGATACTGCCACAGTATGTTGGAATGATCCTGTGGCCACAAAATGAAGTACTGCCATGAATTTAACAATTTGTGTAATAGATGTAGGATTTCTATTGTGAGACAGAAGATCTGGCTCCAGCTGATGACATGAATTCAGTATAGTTTGCCTATTTAATCTGCTTTTTTTGATAATATCCTGTTCTTCCATGGTGGCAAGGTCTGGAAATGGGTTGAACACTAACACTGTTGTATCCTCACTCTACCTGGGTTCATATATCTGCATTGGAAAATTGTCAACATTTTAAAACATTTCCAAAGTTATTTTTGATAAATAACACAAATGTCATGTTTTGCTAAAAAATATATATGGTTTCTTAACATAATATAACACAACATGTAATATAGGCAATTTATTCTTAACAAATAACATATTTACCTGTCGAGTCTTTAAAAAAAGGATTTTGAAAAATAATACATTTTTAATATATTATTGATACATTATTTCTTTTTTTTTTTTTAATTTCAACTGAAATGCCATCAACAAAAGTGTAAACGACACCGCGTAACTATCACATTTAACCATGGAAAGAACTTAATATAAATGTTTATTTTTAAATTAATGAGTGACATTAGCATTTTGTATATGTAAACAAATTAGCCACCATTTTGAGTGGTGGTGATGCACTACACATTTACAAACACTATTTGACCATCTAAAATGGTTGGCGCCTGACCTCGCTGTCCGGACATTAGGAATTAGACGGCTGTGGCGGAAGTTGACCAGGTAGTGGGTGGGAAACTGAATGACGGACACAGCCATAGGCTAACATGTGTGAAAGCAACGTACATAAGCCAATGGCTGTGTACGTGTGATCGTGTACATTGTGTAAATGTGCGTGGTATTTCGTAAAAAGCTCACTTGCCTCCTAATGCTGCAGCCAACAAGACCTCCTCAAATGTTGCTGCTGTTTCCAACCGCTGGGAGCCACGATACCAGGAAGAGAAGGTGACAGGGCCCCAGCCTTCTCGCCAGAGGAGATGGAATTGCTGGCAACGGAGGTCCTGTCCCTGTACAGCCAGCTCTATGGGTCACAAGAGGAACAGTTTCATGATTAAAATGTATTTGTCAATCTTTCAAATTTTTTTTTTAAAACACAGGCTAGAATGTCCCCTCGAGTTCCTTATTGAAGTGTAGCGATTGAAGTGAAGTGTCATTTTTTTTTCCATTACATAGAACAACAACGGTGTGCATTTCTAACCACTTTATGATTAGAGAAGACAACAAATTTTGTATGTGTTGTGTGATTTAAGCCCTACATTTTTTTATTTGGTGTGCATTTTGAGATATATCTATGAATATATACGATTTTCATGTGAATTGTAGAAATTTCACATCATGTAAAATTAGAAAACACATTATATTTTCTTCACAACTGTACATATATATAATTTTTTACATGCCAAATAAAAATGATGTTTGCTATGTGTATTATGCCACAAATCACTCAGCCTAGATAATGTGTCTCTAACGAGTCGATTGGGAGATGCCAGTATCTCCCAGACACCTTCAGAGTAGCTCACAGCCTTGAGTTCATTTTCAAACGAGCACAAGGTCATATTTTCATTCCAAAGTTAAGGGAAGTCTGTGTTTATTTGACATCATGATTGTCAGGCTGCAGATAGCATGGCCTAACAATGGGCAGTGCTCAGTTAGATTTCTGGGCCAGGGTGGGGCTGAGTCACAGAGTTGAGCAACTGAAGCACTGAAGTATTTGACTCTTAAAAATAATTTCTTGTCAACTCAAAATTGGAGTTGTGAACAAAATGATGTTTCTGAATCTTTTAGATGGATGAAAAGTAAAACGGAGAGTTAACTTAATTATTGAGTTAACACTTCATTTCAATTTTCTCCCATTCCAATGTGTTACATTTACAAACAGCAGGCCTGCTACTCCCAATGAGCAGTATACATTGTGCCATAAGTATATAGGAAAAATACAGCCTTTTTTTACATGAGAGAAATTCAAAGTGCAGAAAAATGTTCCATGATATGAAGTGTTTGGTAGAATATTTATCTGCACTTCTAATTTATCGTTATTAAAAAGAACATACAATTGTGTTTTTGTGTCATTCTTGTAACGGTGCCACATATGGCATAAGGTATGTCCTATGCTGCAAGTACATATGACACAGGCTCTCAGTCACCTGTACAAATATATCACCTTCATATGCACGTATGTTCATACTTCCCCAAAGACCACACTCTCACTGACACACATGGCAGCCCTTTCATAGTGCTCTTATTGATAGTAATGCGTTCAATGTTTAGTATCTGGCTCTATGGACATTAGGCTTCAAGTTAATGTAGCTGGGCGCGGGGGTGTCTGGTTACAATGCGCAAGTTGTTTAGCCTTCAGTATTTCACAATAATTTTCACTGATCAGAAGTAGCTTTCATTACAGAAAATGTTGGAGTCCCCTGTCTTGGATTATGTCTCTGGCCTGGATTAGTGATTTTAGGACTAGTAGCAGCTGTGACTGAAACCAAGTGGAGGGGCAATGCGGGGGAGGAATAGTCTATAATAAAAAAAGGACTTACCTGGCCCTGCCGTTGCCGAAGTCCAGCTTCTTTCTTGTGCACACTGCACAAAGCCCCCAGACTCCCCTACCAACCAGGCACTGCTCTCATGCTGTTCCTAGCATGAGAGCAGCACTAGGGTTAGTCTGAGTGGCCTGGTTTGCCATGCAGACAGTGCCTGGGAGTCTGTGGTGTTTCTCCAACCCGGCTGTGCCATACAGCTGGGTTGGAGAAACCCAAGTGGGCGTGTCTGTTTGGCCTGCCTAAGATGTACGGCCAAACAGACTTGCCCACTGACAGTGTGCAACTCTCCTCCTCCCTGCTCAGCCTGCTACTAGCGTCAAAGAGGATGGCCCCTCCTTGCCTTAGATTCAGGCCACTCGGCCCGAGTTTAGGCCGAGCAGTGCCAGAGAAAATTAAAATGATAATAACGTTTTATTTTCATTTTACTTTTTTATCTTCTGGCACTGACCATATATATCGAAGGAGCCGCCCCTGTTTAGGACATGACAAGGGATATGGGTATTCAACAAGTTAAAACAAAAGTATTATTTATTGATTTATTTTGGCAGGATAAAAAAATAATATATTATGCAGTAACTTTTGACTAATGATTGTGACTGATTTAGTACAATTGTGTGACATCAATACAGAAAAACAAAAAGTCACAAAGCAATTTTTTTGTTCTTTCATTTCTTTTATCCATACAGGTCCATACCCATCTTAAAAATACCATTTGGAAGGCCATCGCAAAGAAGGTGCAAACCTTGGGAGTGCACAAGCGGCACAGCATTCATTGTCAAAAGAGGTCGAAGGACTTACGATGCTGGACCAGAAAGTCATCAGAAGTCCTGCTTGGCCAGTCCTCCCAATGTGAGAAACATGTGCGCTGCACCCTGATCCCCCTAATTGTCCACATACATGCGGTGGCCTATTCAGAGCTTGATGGGAAGTTGAGAGTCAAGGGGAGAAGTTTTAGTTTGAGTTTAACAAATTAAATAACTATTTTTTGTTACAGAAAATAATTTTGCCATCAATATTAAGGGTGCTGCAGCAACAAATGATGGACAGAATGCTGAATGAATCAAACATTCACCGTCAGTCAAGAGATCTGGGTTAAGTCCATTGTTCTTTTGCTCACTATCCCACCCCAGTTTGGACCCAGCCATATGCAAATCAGTCTTGAGCAGTCGCAGTCGGTCCAGGTAAGCGCAGTGGGGGGAAGTTGAAATACAATGGAATAGGAGTTAATTATTTATTTAATTTTCCCTATTCCATCTTCCGTCGACTTCCCATCCTCCCACCTCGCCCTACCCCAGCCCTGCCACACCTCCCCACCATGCTTACCTGCACTGGCTGCGACTGGTCTTGACCCTGCTCCTCATGGAAACAGTCCAGCCCAAACTGTCAAGCCGGGTCCTCCCTGGACAGGAAGCAAGCCTCCTGGGGCTGCTTTCGGGGTAACACCCCTACTCAGCCAGGCTAGCTTGAATCCAGTGGCACAGCAAGAAAGTGTCCCACGTCTGGGCATACCCATCCCACTTAGGACAAAAAGTACTGCAGCAACAAATGATGGATGGAATGCTGAATGAATCAAACATTCACCCCCAGTCAAGAGATTTGGGTTAAATCCACTGTTCTTTTGCTCACTATGCCACCACAGGTTGGACCCAGCCATATGCAAATCAGTCTTGACCCTGCTCCTCATGGGAACAGTCCAGCCCAAACTGCCAAACTGGGTCCTCACTGGACCAGATACAAGCATCCTGGGACTGGTTTTGGGGTAACACCCCATATCAGCCAGCTAGCTTGAATCCAGTGGCACAGCGAGCAAGGGACCCATGTCTGGGCATACCCGTCCCACTTACTGTGAAAAGTGCTGCAGCAACAAATGATGGACGGAATGCTGAATGAATCAAACATTCACCCCCAGTCAAGAGATCTGAGATAAATCCATCGTTCTTTTGCTCACTACGCCACACCAGTTTGGACCCAGCTATATGCAAATCAATCTTGACCCTGCTCCTCATGGGAACAGTCCAGCCCGAACTGCCAAGCCATGTCCTCCCTGGACCGGAAACAAGCATTCTGAGACCGGTTTCAAGGTAACACCTCTCATCAACCAGGCTAGCTTGAATCCAGTGGCACAGCGAGCAAGATTCGCATGCATGGGCATACCCATCCCACTTTGGGCGAAAATTGCTGCAGCAACAAATGATGGACAGAATGCTGAATGAATCAAACATTCAACCCCAGTCAAGAGATCTGGGTTAAATCCATTGTTTATTTGCTCTCTACGCCACACCAGTTTGGACCCAGCCATATGCAAACCAGTCTTGACCCGGCTGCTCATGGGAACAGTCCAGCCCGAACTGTAAAGCTGAGTCCTCCTTGGACTGGAAACAAGCATCCTGGGACCGTTTTTGGGGTAACACCCCTCATCATCCAGGCTAGCTTAAATCAGTGGCACAGTGAGCAAGGGACACACGTCTGGACATACCCATCCCACTTAGGCTGAAAAGTGCTACAGCAACAAAAGATGGACGGAATGCTGAATGAATCAGACGTTCACCCCTAGTCAAGAGATTTTGGCATAATCCATCACTCTTTTGCTCACTACGCCACCCCAGTTTAGACCCAGCCATATGCAAATCATTCTTGACCCTGCTCCTCAACATTAAGGGTGACACATGTCCAACGCACAAGAAGGGTTCTTCAAGGAAGGTGTAAGTTTGCAAAAGGTGTATGATGATGTGTTTTGTATATGAATTTGTGGAAAAGGATACCACCTGATTTTTGTTCACTACCAAAGGACTTGTTTGAGCAGACACATGCCTGCCTAAACAACAAATACACATCTGACTGTTTGATGTTATAAGGTACAGTTGTACCAAACGGGCCATTAGTCTTTATTGTGTCAGGTGTGATGCTCCCTCACTATTGTGAATGGTGGAACGTTAGCCCTATTACAGGTGACATAGCATAAAATGCACTCATGATACAGTGGATGGTACAAACTTCACATAGGTATGTTGGTTTCATACACAAACAAGAGTGAGCATGTGAGCCAAATTGACTAGTAATTGCAGATTAAATGGCTAAATTTGTTATTCAAAACATATCCCAATTGGGTTTTGATTCAAAAATACTAGTTCATTCATGTTAAAAGTGACAGATTTACATGATGTCTTACTCCTTCACAAATGTGCATGTAAGCCAGTCTGTTTTCTGGAAAATAATTGTGATAGGCATACAATTTTTGAAAAATCACAGATAGGAATGTGTGAACATGGTGACAGAGTAACACATACCCAAAACCATCTTTCAATGTCCTTTCTTATGTCCAGATGATAAAACAATGATGGAGAATAATAGGATAATTAAAGGGACTTTTTCAGAGGGAATGCTCCATCACATATCTGTTGGAGTATCGAATCAGGAAAACTCAAAATCAGGCCCAACTCATTACTCATTAAGATAATGAGGACATACATCAAGGTGTAATCTGTTGCATATTGTGAATTGCATTTGAATCGTTGATGTAAAAATTATATATGAATCAGTGTATGTAGTATTTACTGTGCTGTTGAACCAATTTTTTCCTATAGTGAAAGTCAAAATATTTGGTAAAACAATTTCACAATGGTAAAATAAACTTGAAATAACTTGAGATATTTAGGAGTCAAATGTAAAAATATTTTTGCTCTGTACTAAAATGTATTAAAAATGTATCAATCTTTATGTATTTACTTATGCTGTAGAAGTCATTTGCGAATCCAGCCCAAAAAAATTCTTAATTTCTACTACAGCATAGGTATTTACATAGTGCGTGATACATTGATAAGCTACTTCAGTACTGAATCCATATGATATTTTTTACATTTGAAATATACTTTAGTTACTTGAAGTGTTACCATTGGGAAATGCTCCAAAAATCGAAACAGGCTTTCAGTTTATACAAATATTGGTAGAAAATTGCAGTATTTGTTGACACACATTGAATCATATTTTACTGTTTGTGAATGAAAATAATGCCGTTTTTTTTGCCTCGTACACACACTGTGCAAAGGTAATTTGGGTTTATATCCTTTTTGGTGACATAGGCTCACTATTCTAAACAGCAAAGCCCAACCATTCAGAGGTGTTAAACAGTTACTGGGGAGAATTAAAATGGATAAGAGACAAAATCATAAATGATATAGGAGCTATCATGGGGAAAGTTCACAACTGTGACCAAGTGGTTTCTGAAGATGTTCCCTACATGCTTGAGATAATGATAATAAAGTACCAAAGTTTGAGAGCCTTGAAGCAGGTGAAATATGAAAACTTGGAAAAGGTTTTATGATCAGTTCAATTTACACAAATACGATAACATTATTGTTTAAGTCTTTTCAATATCGCCAGGAGCAGGTGAAGGAGAAACTAGCCCCGTATGTGGGGAAGCAGCTGGCCACTATGTTTCGGCTGGTGAGACCACTGACACCAATGGACACAGTGGCACGGAGGGTGAGGGGACTGGCATGGAGGCCATCAGCTGTACATTATCTTCGGAGCCCTCCACAAGTGACCAGTCCCTAGTGGTGGTGGACCCTAGCGTAACCGTTCTACCTGCATCCTTGTCCACCACCCAGAGAGACATCTCCACCCACCCTCTTGCTCCCCTCACAGTGGGGCAAACCCACCCCCCCTAAAAAGGCTGGAGTCTCCTTCGCTGCAGGCCCCTCACCCCTGCCCCTGGCCTACCAGCTGCGCTGAGAGAGAAGGCTATTGACCGCCTATGCAGCATCTCTGTAGGCCAGACTGCACCCCTGAATGCCATGTAGGGCATTAGTTGCAAATTGCAACAAATTATAGCAAACCTGGAAGGCATTCATAGTGCTATGTCTGGCCTGCAGAGATCATTTACAGGACTAGCCTCCTCAGTGACAGCAGCCTCCCAACCAGCCCAACCTTGTGCCCCAAATCAGGCCCCTTCCCATCCCAATTCCCAATTCCCAGCCCTGTCCCAAGCACACTCACTCCTTTGCATACACTCACTACAACAGACAAATGCAGCACACCCACACATAAACACAAACACACCAAGAAGCACAAGCACACCCTCCAACAACATACAGACACCAAACCCACCACAAGTACCATCATACCCACAACCATCACACCCACCACCACCACCACCACCATACCCACAACCACCACACCCACAAGCAACACCACCAGCACAATCACCATACCCACTGCCACGCCCACAAGTACCAGCCAGCACACCCACAAGTACCAAAACCATGACCACACCCACAAGTACCACAGCCAGACCAACCACCTCAACAGCACACTGTTTTAAAAATACACACCTACACAATACCACACCTACACCCATGACAACACCAACCAAAACCAAACGCACACACTCACCAGAACACCAAACACCTGACATGAAACACACACCCAAACGTACAAAACATACACCACACCCACAGGCAACTGTACAACAGACAGACAGACACACATTGCCCACTGTAGCTCCCTCTATCTCCTGAACCCAATCCTCTCACACTCATCCTGCCCTTTCTCCTCATTCTGAATATGTATTTGCTCTGGTGCTGACCACTTGAAAACCCAAGCCCACCCCACCCACCCTCCCAAACCCAAACCCACCCCTCCCACCTCTCCCAAACTCACCCCCAATAACCCCAACCCACCCCTCCAAACCCAGCCCTCCTGAGAAAGATCATTGAGGTGCCTGCTCTGTGCCCACTAGATGCCGCTTCCTGAGGAGGTTCCCCATGGCAGTTATATAGGAGGCAAGTTACCAAAAAGAGCACAATAGTGCAATCTGACTATTGTAATTTGTATATATTATTCAATACACTTAAGCAAGTATAGAAGTATCTCATAAGTTAAATAAATCAAGATTTGTCATTTCACCAAGTCTGTCCTGACTTTACATTTCATTTGCAACTGTTTGAGTCCTAGAAATGTTTATGACTAAAATCTGAAGTACATATTTTTATTTACCATTATTGCATGAATACACCAGATCTTTGAATGTCTACTTTGTTAAGTGCATACACAGGTTAATAGCATGTGATGGTAAATTGAATTTAGGTGCAAGCATCCATCATGATAATGGACACTTGCACCAACAAATAGATGTTTTTTTTTAAAAAGTGCTTCAACTTGATAAGTGATAAGAAAAAACTCATATGCATTACACCTTAAAACAAATTGTGACAATTGAAATTTGATAAAATACAGGAATTGCACTAGACAAGGGGAAATGTTACATGGATAAATATGTTAACTTATTAAAGTTTGGGGCTGACATTTATTTCACGGGTATTTAAAAAGTCAATTTTTCAACTTGTCTAGTGCATTTCTACATTATGTTACATTTCACGTATCCCAATGATGTGTAATGGATATGTATTTAATTTGACAATTTTCAAAAATTATGTAAACACATCTGTATGTTCACTTATTGTTTTTTTTGATTGATGTCCTTGTTTGTGTGTCAACTTTTTTGAAGGCAGCTTGCACCAGATTTAGAAATATAATGTAATCATGCAGGTGTGGTTCTTTAAATTTCTTAAATGTCACCATTACACACACATGCATTGCACATTGGCATGCAATTGCTTGTGAGAGAGATTTAAAAATGCACAAGTCCAGAGCTAATGTAAAGAGACAAATCAATAGGTAACAGGTAAATAATGAGCTTACCTTTGATTCCAAGCATCACAGAGTTGATTTTTTTTTGTCATTAAGCAGCAGCAGATGCAGGACTTGGAAGATTGGGTCAATGGCAGAAAAGGAAGTGTGAAAAGTGAGAAATGATGAGTTTCTGCCTTATATCACTTTCAATCTGCCAACTCAGGTGTGGAGGTTTTTCTGCCACAGTTGCGTTGGCAGGAAGGCACATCGTGATTGGCTCGGAGGACAAAGTGGCTGTACTCCCTCCGACAGCTGCTTTTTCGTAGCGCGCTGTTGACGCAGGTGAGAAATTCTGGCAGAGTCGGCGGCACTCTGACAGTCTTTCACCCGCCAGCATGTAAGTAGAGCAGGCGGACGGGGATTCAGAAGCAAAAGAGACAGTGGGACCATTACCACCAAGATCTAAATCAGGCCCTAAGTCTCAATCATTTGCCCTCAGTCCCACTCATTCAGCCTCACTTAATCTCACTCGGACTCACTCAGGCTCAATCATTATTATTATATAGTTCTTGAATAGTGCTGATCTACCCCCAGGGTTTCCCAGTGCCTTCACAGTCAGTTTCAGTCTCAGGCAGTATCACTCAGCCTTACTCTGACTCACACATGTTCACAGATTCACTGAGTTTGACTCATTTTAATTCACTCAATATCACTCTGACTGACTCACACACACTCATTCTTACTTATCCACGCTAATTATCACTCCTTATGACTGAATCTCACTCTGACTCACTCAGACTCACTTAGTCGCACTCATTCTCACTCTCACTCACTGAATCCTACTCAATCTGACTCACTCAGTCTCACTCTGCCTCATCCAATCTCGCTGAGTCTCACTTTTTCTCACTCTGTCTGATTCATTCAGTCTCACTCATTTTCACTCACTGTCTCACTCAGTGTCTGACTTACTAAGACTCACTCAGAATGTGACTCAGTCCCACACAGAGAAACACTCAGTTACACTCACTGTAATTCACCCTCACTCTCATTCATTCTCACTCACACTGTCTTTCACTCATTATCACTCACTCTGACTCACTCCTTCACTGACACCCTCTCCCTTCCACTCACACATACACACACAAACACATACAGACATGCTCACACACTGGCTCGCTCACAAACACACACACTCACACATGAGCACAAAGCGTTTGAATGTTTTTTACTTAATGTGCTGCCTGCACGAGCCCCATTTGGACTCCTGCTTCCTTCTCTTTCCAGTGCTGGAGCCTGATGAAACTAAAACCTCAAACCTGCATAGTCACTGATTGAATATATATGTTTTTTAGCATGCGTTTACAACGCATGCCATAACAACGCGGTCATTACAACAACTGCGTTGTTATTTCGCATACCTTTACAACGCAAGTCGGAACCACGACTTGCTGTAGGGGGCGCGGGATGTTGGAATAGTATAATTTACTATTCCAACTCCAGTCTGTGCGGACACTAGGGAAGGTGTTGGATTTTAAATCCAACACCTTCCGCCCCCTAAAGCAAGTCGTTTTTCCAACTTGCGCTGTAACGGTATGCGAAATAACAACGCAGTCGTTGTAATGACCGCGTTGTTATGGAATGCGTTGTTCCGCATGCGAAATAAATGCTGTTCACCTCACTGATTAGAGGTTTAAGTCTCTGCTGTCTGCTCTTTCATCCCACCCTTTCCCAACTCTGTGAAGAGTTGAAAAACGACGGTGGGGTGACCGAATGGGGTGTAGACATGGGTCTTTCCCCCAAATCTTTGTCTTACTCCATATTTTTCTGATCTCGTTTTTGTTGGCCTTAGGACTCTGTGCACTTTACCACTGCTGGTGCTAAGTTGTTTGTGCTCACTCCTTAAAACATGGTAACATTAGCTTGTCCCCAATCAGCATATTTAGTTTACTTATAAGTTATATGGTACTACATGGGTCTAGGGCCTGTAAAATAAGTGGTACTAGTGAGCCTACAGGGCGGATTGTGCCACCAACTTAAGTAGCCCTTTTAACTATGTCTCAGGCCTGCCATTGAAGTCTGTGTGTGCAGTTTTAAACTGACATTTCAACCTGGCAAAATTAACCTTTTGCCAGGCCTAAACCTTCCTTTTTAATACATATAAGTCACCCCTAAGGTAATACCTAAACTGCCACAGGGGAGGGTCCAATGTATTTACAAAGTATGCCATGTAATTTTAATGTTTACATATCCTGGTAGTGAATAATGAATAAGCTGTAATTTCCAAATGGGATCAGGTAACCAATTCATGTTTGTGGGTGATCCGTTAAGCGGAGCCCGAGAAAAAGGTGGGGTCCCAAAATGCTTTTTCCCCATGCAATGTCTATGGAGATTTAGCACTTTTTAACATAACTATAGGCCAAACAACTAAACAGAATGACACCAAATTTGGAAGAAAGCTGGATCTTAGTCCAGAAAGATCTCCATTTGTTATTTGGTGTGAATCCATTCAGTAGTTTTTTAAGTTATTAACGAAAAAGAAATATAGATATCTGGGTGGAGCCTCTGCACTTATCTCATGATGAGATCTGATTGGCTTCCAAAACTTCAACTAGGAATTGTTGGCAGTCATCTTGGGACTCAGAGTGAGCTGAGTCCCAAGAAAAAAATGTGTCCCCCGGTATATTGTCATTTGAGTTAGCAATGACGAAACCCTTTTGGCTCTTGATGGACACTGTAGAACTGTGACGTAAGTGTTCGGGCATAGAGCGTGTTTAGAATGATGAGTTTGTGGTTACACGCAGACGAATACACGTGTTATACTAAGCCCAGTGTGTGGCGTAATCATTAGCGGGTACCCAGGCTGGGGACGGCGCTACAACTGGCTATGAGATAGGGGCTAAGGAACCAAAAGATCAACAATGCTCTCCCAGAGAGTTTGCATGGTCCAGCAAACTACTCGTGCGTTTCACGTGTGCCTCAGTCAAAGTGCAGAATCATTATTTGGCTATGTGGAGTCAAAGCACAACTCCAGCTAGAGTAAATCATTTGAAGATAACAAAAGCTTCACTAAGAAGTCTACACATCGTTGGCCAAGAACCTGCTGGTAAGGCTGTAAAGAGAGGTACCAAGCTACTATGCAACCTAAAGCTATACATCATATGGAGTGATAAAGCTAAAGCCAGAAACAACCAGGTTTTGAAAGAGCAGTAAATAGCAACAGCTGTTATATTCCATATAGGTACCCCAATATAGGCTTGGGTAACATCCCAAACTTTCACCTATATTCATCCCTACACTACATATATAACGGGCTGCTAGGACTGACCCTTTACCTAGTTACTGTACTGCTTACAGAACGTGGAATTTTCCCTGACCAAATAGCCTCATACAGTATTCATGAGGATCCTTGGATTCTTGGAATCTCAGCAGGGCTACCATCTCCTGCATAATAACTATTTACAAGGTTTATTCCCAATGTCACCCTTAGTCTGATAGTGGCACAGCAAGGTAGAACCCCTGGGGATACCTTCGGGTACATAAACATCACATCTTGCTGAGATAGGGCGAGGAGGTCAGGACTTCCATGCCGACACAGTGACTCGAGACACTGAAGCCCCTGCATGCAGATACTCCAGCTCACAGTGGTCTGACATCCCTTGCGGGGTGTCCAACCCAAAACCAGGATGGGGTCCCACAGTTTCTCACTTCAGGTAATGGGGGTTGACTCTATCCTAAAGGGATTCTTGGATTAAAACCTACATACATGCTAGGTACGCTTAGGTACATCTAGTTAGGGTTGCATCTTAGGAGTACGCATTTTATTATCATGTATTTTATGTACTTACCTGTATTCATGGTTATAGCAAAATGGTAGAACTCTGCCATCCTTTTACTTTCCTAGTACTTCTAATCATCTATATCTGTTACTGTCTAATGATTGTTTCAGCACACTTATCTTACACTAGAATAACAACTGTTCAATAAATACTTATTGAAAACATCCCTACTGTTTATTCTGTGTATCTTTTTGAGACTAAGCGAGCTCGAGTGACTGAGCGAAAAGCAGTACACTGTTTCCACAGTCCTGAGGGATCAGGGTTGTCATGTTCGATAGTTGCCAAGAACTATTTTCTCCTTGGTAAGAGGAGTTTCCAGTGGCACTGTGAGCTAGCTGGTATACATGCTAACATACCAGATGGGGGTGCTCAGAATAAGTCTGGCACCAATCCTACAGTGTATGTTGTCTAAACGCGCAGATCCTGTATAGGTTTTATAGGAATTACACGACATGGCACCACCAACGTTGGTTGGGTACTTCAGTCGTGCTATTCTCAGAGAGTCCTACTCACATTTCCCCAGAGACGTCTGGAGTGGGAGGGTACAAATTCCACCACAGCTGAGTTGGCAAAACCATATGTATTGGATGTTGGTTAATCCAGCTTGAAGGACACATTGTTCTTATTTGTGCTAACACCTTATCAAAAGATCCCTTGCAAGGCTCTTCTTATTAAAAAACAATGACTGTACAGGAAGATACTGTAGTTCAATTAAATCTCTCAGGAGATGAAGAAGATGCAGATGCACTACACATTTAACATATAGGGGTGGGCAGGTAACATTTGTGATTGAGGCACACAAATCATTTAGAACGGAGGTATTCTATTCATGGGTTACATTCCCAAAGGCGAATGCATTAACAAAAAACATTTCATTACTACACAGAAGATGAAATACCGAACGAATATTGTCCGTACGAGGACATTGAAATTCCACTCACTTACCACGAACATTTATACTGGTTTAAAGGCGCCCTACCCCATACAAGAAATAGAGTAAGACTCGGTCCGCTCGCAAGAGACAGAGCAACATGGCCGGTACTATCGTCCTACACACCACACCCTGACATTGATACAATGCCAGGAGAAGACTTACTTACACAATATAAAGAATTAATAAAACTTTATAGAAACATGACACAGTTTGTGATGAGAACACTCACAATTCAGCCGACACCGTCTACACAAGCAGGACCAATCCAAGCTGGTACAACAAAAATTACACCACAAACATTACACGCAGTGATGGGTAAATTGCCCACTAAACATGAGCAAATGCCTTTCTTGATAGCTCAAAAAATAACACAGCTAGAGGAAGTATTTCCACACACTGGCCCACACGAAAAGCATAGAATGCTAGCAATCTTCTTGCCAATGGGGATGGCTCCCCCGATAGTGGATTGTACTTCTTGGGGTACAGTCTTCGCTGCAATATTTACCAGGATTCATGGTATCCCTTCATTAGCAGTAATACCAGATGTATTAAGACAAATACAGAACGAGTATGGAGCAGAACCTGCTCTGAACTTAGGAATGAAGTTATTAAATAACTTTGCCCAGGTATCAGCTATAATATTAGCAGACATTAAAGGGGAAGCAGCATCAGTGGCAATACGCCAACGCCTGAGAGATTTAATTCCTTTACAACAGGAGACAGAATTACCTAAAATAAATGAAACTGCTTATGC
This sequence comes from Calotriton arnoldi, assembly GCA_963921515.1. Taxonomy (NCBI): domain Eukaryota; kingdom Metazoa; phylum Chordata; class Amphibia; order Caudata; family Salamandridae; genus Calotriton; species Calotriton arnoldi. The sequence goes on from CAWUFW010008409.1 coordinate 885,124, forward strand.
AGAATTGGGTAGAGATAGTTTGGGAGCCAGACCAGTAAAACCTCAACTAATGGGGAGTCCGGAAAAGTATACCTTTAAGCAAGCACCTCCTTCTTCAAAGAAAAAATGGGACAATAACAAACAACAAAAGAATAAAGACAATAGATCTCAATCCAGAGGTAGATCTCCTCAACAGGAGACCTCCGAAAGGAGGTATAACCTTAGGATTAGGGACAATATTAGAAAACCTGACAGGTATCAGGACACTGATACACGTTCCTCTCATTCCTTTCAGGGCTCTTCGAAAAACTCAGAGAGAGAAGGACGGTCGGAACACAGACAGGAAGAGCGTACAAAGTCCAAAGGCATGCAACGCACTGCGGACTACGCACCTAAAAAAGAAGAAAAACAAAAACCTAAACCTCAATTCAAGAAGAAGAAAGTAGCAGGTCTCAAGATCAGACATGCCCAGAATTCTGAGGACTCAACTACTGAACGGGGAATGGGCTCTGACGATGCTAGACAGAGCTGCAGAAGTAACAATAGCTCGCCAGAACCTGATGGAATTTCTGGTGACAGCGGAGCTGAGTGAATATGTCATGGTGGAAACGCCTGATGCAAGGGTAAGCATCCCACATAGGTTACATGAGATAACACTATGGATGGAGGGGGACAAACCCAGACAAATTAACGGTCTCTTTTGGGAGAACCTAACGTTTGGCTATGACATTCTATTAGCTGAAAAAGATTGGCCACCTGCTATTGTTATGGTTTGTCAAAAAGGAGAAACGGTAATTATGCCAGCTTTTTCCGACCTTGTTCCCCAATACTTAAAACATACATATGCACGGGACTGGGCAGTAGCCCTTGCTCCAGCACTATATCGAAACCATGGTGGATGGGATGAAGAGTCAACCCACCACGTGATATCATTAAAATCTACTCCAACTCCACAGAGACAGTATCCCATAAAGCAAGAAGCTAAAAAATAGGTCAGGGAGATCTTAGATCAACCTGAATACCAGGGGGTGATTGAAACTTGCACCTTCTCAATGAATAATCCTTTGTTTCCCGTAATTAAACCCGACAATTCATATCGTCTAGTTTTAGATTACAGACATCTAAATTCATGCACGAAAGCATATGCAGTACAAAATGCACACAGTGCCGCATTAATGAATAACATTGTGCGGAAAAAATACAAAACAACATTAGATATCTCAAATGGATTTTTTTGCCCGAATATAGCGCCTGAGAGCAGATACTTGACGGCATTTTCAGCGCTAGGTTCCCAGCGGCAATTTTGTCGACTGGCCCAGGGATATAAAAATAGCCCAGGGTTGTTTTCCGCCAGAGTAACTGAATTACTTCAAAAACTGGATAAGGAAGCATTGTCCTATGTAGATGATATTTATCTAACGGATGATGACCTGGAGGAACACTTGACCAGGGTGAACACCATAATTTTGGGATTTGCCTCTGAGGGCTACAAATTCAACTTTAAAAAATTGAAAATAGCCCACCTCAGTGTCCTATTTTTGAGATATGAGCTTTCAAGTGAAGGGAAAAGCTTGGCAGCCAACTTTTTAGAAAAGTGTGCGCTGCTCCAACCTCCAAAATCATTGAAAAATGTACAGTCCATACTGGGATTCCGGAATTTTGGCAGAACATACATTTTGGATTATGCAGAAAGGGTTAAACCTTTCTACAACCTCATAAGACCTGATTTTTCAGTTAGGCAATGGACACAGGAACACACAGATACACTTTGTTTCCTCCAGGCTGACATGATAGCATCCAAACACTTACAGACACGCGTAAATGTCCGCAACCTGGTGATCCGTATAGTTGTGGGTCAATCTAGGTACACTAACCTCACATATAATGAAGGAGAAACAGTACCCATAGCATGCAAATCACATTTTTACACAAATGCTGAGATGCGTTTTGCATCCACAAAAAAAATTCTGACAGCTGTACAGACTGCTGTTTTGAGAGAAAGAGCACTGGCTCAGGGGAAACGAATAATAGTCGTGACCCCAGTACCATCCTTAGAGGCTACTACAAAGGCAAGCATTCCAAACGCTAAAGTTTTATATCCGAGATGGATACAATGGGCTAATTCTCTCACTGTATCAGATGTAGAATACAGATGTGATCCAAATCTGAAAACACAAGCATTTGTATAATATAAACAAGAATATCCTCTCCCGAATGAAATAATGCCTCTAGATCAGTATAAATACATTATTTACACTGACGGATCTGCACAACGGCCCATAGGAAGTAAACAACAATACAGCGCCGCGTGTGCGATTGTAAAAGGTCGTATGCGAGATGGTAAGTTCCATCCAAGCTCTACAAAGACTCAGTCTCTAGGACACTGCACGGCTCAGTTAGCAGAACTAAAAGCTCTTTTACTGGCACTGATAAATACGGATCGAGGATTCACCACACTAATAGTGTGCGATTCATTTTACTGTGTCCAATCATACAATGAATATCTTCATTATTGAGGACAAAATGGGTTTAAAGACTCAAAAGGTGGCACAATTAAGCACAAAATGTTATGGGAACAGGTAGCTGAGTTGAAAAACGAACTACCAAGAGCTAACGTGATACACACGCTGAGTCATCAACGTAATGGCGTTCACATTGAAGGGAATTCATTGGATGATGAAGACGTGAAGGGGGCAGTATGAACTGCGTCCGTAGCTGCAATCACTCGTTCAAAAATGAGAATAGACGGACAGATAATGGTAGCTGTCATTGCTTCACGCAAAGACAACAAAGCACTTCCGAAAGGTTTTCCACTCAAGTACTCCTACAAGTTAGATGCAAACAACGTTCCATTTGCTCAGATTCCTGGAGTAGGGGATAGAGTAATACCAAACATGAATTGCAGATTAGGCTTAATATTAGCTGCACACAAGGGTTTGTGTTCTGCACACGCAGGAGTTACGGCGACTGTTTCTTTGTTGAAACAACGCTATTGGTGGCCAAGGTTAACAAAGCAGACCAAAGACTATGTCTTAAAGTGCGACATCTGTCAACAGATGAAGGGCTCCACCATAACACGTCCAGCGCAGACACCATTGCTAATATCAGACAGACCTCTTGCGTGTGTCTATTTGGACCACTGCAGCCCCTTACACTCTGATGGGGCTTACAAGTACATAATGGCTGCAGTGGATTCCTGCTTGAGATTTCTATGGGTGTGGCCTCAGCGCTCGGCTGACGCTCGAACTGTTATCAAAGATTTGCGAGTCTTTATAGGGACATACGCAGTTGGCACATTACATTCTGACCGTGGCCCCGTGTTTAGCCCTAGGGCTTACAAGGAGGCCATGGGAGGTTTGGGTGTAGCATTGCGGTACTCCTCTCTGTACCATCTCGAGGGAAATTCGGTCGTGGAGAGGAAAACTGGGACTTAAAGCAATCATTAACAGGTAGAGTATTAGGCACGGGTGGTAGTTGGGTCAATCACTTATATGGGGTTCAGAGGGCCTTAAATAACATTCCAAGAAGCTCTCTAGGGGGTGTCACTCCTTATGAGGTGCTATTTGGGACGAGAATGTGGGTACCTGATCTTGATTGTGAAGGCACAGTGGCGGATGAAAAACCTTTTGACATCCATAAACGTTTGGCTATTTTACAGGAACTGAATAAATCACGGGCACTACAAAGCAATGTCCAAGTGAAAAGGTTCGCCACTGGGGAAGTCAAGTCAGTCACGGCAAGACCTGTCTGGGTCTCTAAGGTTGGGGATCTGGTCAGAGAGAAAATAACGGACAAAAAAGAATTTGGGCCATCATACAGAAAGCCTGTACCTGTCCTGGCCGCCGAAGGAACAAGAACTGTACTTCTGCCGCCTCTTGCCGGGAAAAAGAAGAAAAGATTTGTCTCCATTGATCTGATAAAACCACACTATGTGGCCGAATTTGAATAGTAGGCCTCGTGGGCTCCTGGGTAGCTGACGCCCTCCTCTCGCTACCATACAGGAAGTTCAAACTAAAAATCTCATCACCTTCGAAGAGCCACCCATAAGGAATGATGGACTAAGCAACAATGCAATGGAACTCGTTCCCCTTGAACAAGGAATACAAAATCAAGAAGAAAGACAACTTTCAATTTGACCTAACGCTGATGTCTACATAAATATGCCTCAACAAGCACCATCTACGAGTTCAACAAAACCTACTGAGCTACATAAAATAGATCGTACTGCATCTGGCTATTTCATCGACTTTGATACCTTTTCATTGGATCCAAGCGAACCTGAAACAATGCCAGGCCCAATTTCTCATAAACAACAAATTAAAGACTTCTACATTTTTCTTAAAAAGACTTACCTGGTGTCACCTTGGATAGAATTTTGGATAAGCACCGGGATACTTTTCTTTCTCTTCTGGATAGGCTTAGTAGCTGTCTTCTGCTTACTTGTTAATGGAACTTACCTTCGCAAAAGCTCTGCAGCATCAAAAGTGAACTTACTCCTGAAATCTCATGTTTCCTCACATCGTGAACAAAGAGACTTGTCATCAGTGAACATTACAGCAGTTCCTATACCTGATGGTATAGTATGGGATAAGGTTGATTATGATATATTCGGACCGACAGAACTTTTAAAAATACCACATTTATTTAAAATTTCATTGAATGATATCATTACCGCCAGTACATTTTCCGATGATTGGGATTTTGAAACTGTGAATAATATGTTGTCTGATTTAGAACAATCTGCCGCATTTTCTAGCAATGAAATGTTAGAAGACACATCAGACTTTAACACAATGTATTGTTATCAACATTATGGTCATCATTTTTTACACAAATCAAGTAACCCTAATGTTTTCACATATCACCAATGGGAACATTGCCCAACACCGCCTAAAAGTCGTTCGAAAACCTTTGCACAAATTTTTTCATATTTTTCAGGGTATAATATTTCAGACCCGAACTCAAACTTTTATAAGGTTGCACCTACACCTGCACAGAAAAATATGTTGACTAACACCAAACTGATTTACTCTGCTTCCTTTATTGGCCAACTGTCTGAACAGGGTTTCGACTTATGGAAATACACTATAGACTTAAAATCAGTCTGGGGTTCTAGAGACTGGCAAGTCCAGGGAACAGAAGCGCTATTTAGAGCATGCCTCATTCCTCAGCAGATGATATTTCTAAATGAGACTGTGCAACAGACTTCCTGCCTTGGAATATCCAAGAACAAGGATTTAAATACACCTCGAATTCCAACACCATCACAGGCCGATGGTAACTTTACATCATTGACAGGGGATACATTAAACGACATCTTACAATACAATAGATCAGACCCCAATTGGAAGGGATGGTTGGTTTGGCCCACAGACACTAATAGGTGTCATGAAAAATTCAGGGGTACCACCGAAGGGTTCAGTATCCATAGGCCAGACCCAAGCTACGTAAAAAGAGAAAATCCGGGGGTAGTGACATCATACAGTGTTGAGAATTTATGCCTCGATTGGCTAAGAACCTCAACACTAACACAGGTGAAACAGCACTTATCCTTACTCACAGAAGATGTGGACCTAAGGGATTTTTTGCTAGGTCCCAGAAAGCCACGTCAGAAACATTTCTATTTTGCGGTCTATAATGACATTTGGAAAATCTCCCAATAAGAAGCAGCAGAGAGACTACGAGAAATAGATAGGATCAATTTAGAAAAGGCGTTAGCCGTAGTTGACAATGGTATGACTATGTAACATCCATGATTTATTCACTGGGCAACATTGTATCTTCTGCTATAGATGTACTAGAACAAGATTTGTCCACACTACAGCACGGACAGTCACAATAACGTTCTATTATGTTATTGAGCTGGACGCTGCAAACATTGCGTGGAGGTTATGTGCCTTGGCGTTTTATCAACAGTACATCACAGTTTTCCGCATACAATCTAACGGGAAAACAGATGAAAATGGCACAGCGAGGAGCGAAATATACAATGCTGCGTATTAAAAAATTGGATAGATTGCCTTTTACTGTGGCTGAATCACCGTCCACAGAATGGTTGATCCAGGGCCATTTAACATTACCGGTCACAACTTTCCAGTTTCAGTACTACCTAGAACAACAACAGGCAGGCAGGTATGAAGAAATGGGTAGGGAATATATGAAGGAATCTTTGGAATTACCGTACAGATTTCAATGCAGGAGTGGGGATCAAGAAGTGTTTCGAAGTGGTTCAAACTGCGAGATCGCTTTGAGTGGTTCTCTCATATGCCAGGATATTATGTTGCACAGGCCTGCAATGGTTCGGTAGCAAACCTATCCTGCCACTTGAGGGGTACCCCAGCAGCTGTGATTACGCCGGTATTCAGGCTACTTTTGAATGGGAGTTACTTGATGCTGAACGATCAAGGTTGTTGTGGCATGCTTCCG